>MU719212.1:22879-80578 GCA_026770625.1 Nicotiana glauca | reverse complement strand
TTTCGTTATCGGTATGTGGTGTGTTAGAGTTGATTTGGATTGATTTTGATAAGAAATGAGACACTTAGTCTCTTTAAGGAAAGCTTAAGTTGGAAAAGTCAACCGAATGTTGACTATTGAGTTAGAGGGATCGGATGTGATTTTCGGTGATTTGGTTAGTTTCGGGGGATGATTTGTGACTTAGGAGCATGATCAGAATTGATTTTGGAGGTCCGATGTAGAATTAGGCTTGAATTGGCGAAGTTAGTATTTTGGCAAAATCCGGTTGATAGGTGAGATTTTGATCCGAGGGTCGGAATGGGATTCCGAGAGTCGCTGTAGCTTCGTTGTGTGATTTTGGATATGTGTACATATTTTCAGGTCATTCGGACGTTGTTTGGTCGGGTTTTTGATCGAAAGTACATTCCGGAAGTTTTTGAAGAACTTAGTCTTGAATTCGATGTGATTTGATGGTTTTAGAGTGGTTTGATGTGTTTTGATGATTGGAACAAGTTTGAATGACGTTTTGGGATATGTTGGTGCTTTTGGTTGAGGTCCCGGGGGCCTCGAGGCGATTCCAGATGGCCAACGGGAAGAAAATTGGACTTGTGTGTTGCAGAAGGTTGCTGGTATCTGGTGTTTTCGCACCTGCGGTTTCGGGACCGCAGGTGCAGTATCGCGGAAGCGAATGGGAAGGCACAAAAGCGTAATTCGACTCAGGGCTGGTTCCGCATAAACGGAAGCCTTGACCGCAGGAGTGGTATCACGGGTGCGAGTTTTTGGACCGCAGAAGCGGTCATGCCCCTTAAGTAAAAGTCTGCAGAAGCGGAAAGAGACCGCAAAAGCGATAACCGCAGAAGCGGTTGTGTGGCCGCAGAAGTGGGTAGTTGCCTTAAGTGAAAGGTCTGCAAAAGCGGACGTTGACCGCATAAGCGGAAGCCGCAAAAGCGGTATAGGATCCGCAAAAGCGAAAATCGACATTGGCAGAAGGGTTTTAAAATGTCATTTCATCCGTGACTTGGGGGTTATTTTTCTCCATTGTTGAGCATCTTGGGAGCCTTTTGAGAGCCATTGAAGAGGGTTTTGACTGGGAATCAATTGGAGGTAAGTCCCATGGCCTAGAAACATCATCTAATTATGATTTCAACATTTAAATTCATGGAAATTTGGTTAAAAAGTGAAGAACTAGGGCTTGAGTTTTTGAATGAAAATTTGTGATTTGAGGGGTCAAATGGACTCCGATTCTTGTGAATTTGATATGTACAGACTCATGGCCAGACGAGGAATCCGGTAATGTGAGTTTTGTCATTTTTTGAGAAGCGGGCCCGGGGCTCGGTTTTTGTTAGTTTCGGGATTTTTTCTACATTTCGGTTGTTTTCGATTGGGAATTGTCCCCTTGGCATATTGTAATGTATTCGCTCTGATTTTGGTTAGATACGACGCGCGTGGAAGCCAATTTGAGGGGCAAAGGCATCGCGGGCTAGAGATTTCGCCGGTTCGAGGTGAGTAATACTTGTAAATGATATCCTGAGGGTTTGAAACCCCAGATTTGCACATCATAGTGCTATATTGAGGTGACTTGCACGCCGGATATGAGCGTGGGGTAGAGCACCGTTAGGGATTGTGACTTGGTCCGTCCCGGTTGTTGATTTTACCGCGTATTTGACTGAAACTACTTCTTATCATCATACTATGGGCTGATTGATATGTTTGGGGCCTTGTGCCGACCTGTAGAATCCTTAGGGATCCTTATGTGTTTTCCTCACGTGTGTGCATAACATATACTCTCACTCATGCTTTCAACTATTAAAAACAATATAATTACTGTGTTTATACATGAATATTAAATGGAAAAGGATATGACGGCTGAGATCCCTATAGTATGTCATGCCCGATTGGCTGTGAACTTATTTGACTGAGATGGGTCTAGGACCCGATAGCGAGGATGTTTTCCTTTGATATGCATCGGGCTGCATGCCGCAGCGATGATATATATATATTGATATTGAGGTTGAGAGCCTGTTTGATGCCACGATATGGTTGATATTGCGCTTGGGCTGTAGGAGCCCCTCCGAAGTCTGTACACACCCCTAGTGAGCGCCGTCGACGTTAAATAGATCGGGCTGCATGCCGCAGCGGGTATCGGAGTGTATCGTCATACGCATTGCATTGCACTCATGCATTTGTTCTTATGTTGTAATATTTGTCTTGACATTTCGGCACTCGCATTTCATTGGCTTCCATGCTACCTCTTACACTGCTTACCTGACATCCTGATATTATTTGTTAATAGAGTGCTGTGCCCGAGGGGCTGACTTATGTGCTGATTTACACTATCTGTTTCGCATTCATTTACTTAACTGTTGGAAAAAGGATATTACTGAAAGAGGTTTTAAACTGAGCCACGATATTGCTAAAGTTTTCACGGTTTCACTATTTTCTCAAAAGGGTTACATTGTACTGTATAGCATGATGACTTGCTTTACGTGATTTCTTGCCACTCAGTTATTATTTACTCTTATTATTCACTGAGTTGGAGTACTCACTTTACTCCCTGCATCTCGCGTGAAGTTGCATGTATTGTTCACCCGGTAGCGGGTTATTAGCGGATTGAAGGTATTGCTATTGTAGCTGAGCAAGGTGACCGCTAGCGTTCGCGGCACCAGACTTGTCCTTTGATTTCAGAATTTTACTTTGTATATTATTATTGGCCCTGTAGTTGTGTTCAGTCTTCTTTAGATGCTAGTGACTTGTGACACCCCGGTCGGGCCGGGTTGGGTGGTAAATATCAGTTATTAATGCCACTAAGTCGTATTATTCATCCATTTATGTTTATTAACTGTTAAATAAGGCATTGTTGTTCTGTTGGCTGGCGTTGTATTTACGAGAGGCGCCATCAGGACCGGATTTGGAAATTGGACCGTGACAACTTGCCTTGCGATATATGGCTAAGTTTCACGCAAAAGTACTTGAGCTTCGGCCATATGTGTTTAAAGTTTAGTTGTGTATGTGACATTCCAGCAATACACAAACTCTTTACTTTAGACCTGGATTTTTGTAACTTCAGTCATGTATGTCTGAAGTTGTTTTGAAGTAGCTAGACTTGCAAAACACTTTAACTTTAGCAATATATGGCTTTTTTTGGCAATTAAAGATTTTATAACATACAAAAATATGTACATGTATAAATAAAAAATTATAAAATTGGACATATGACCCGACAGTTAGTACAAGCATCTTGTATTGATCGTCTACCCCTATACATTTTTCTATCGAGCTATGGGTAAAAATTTAGACTGCAATTGTCTGTTTACCCGTATCTTCATACTCTCTCTGTTGTGAACTTCTTGAATTACTTGTCTTGTGATATATAGCTGAATTTCATGCAAAAGTAATTGAACTTCAGCCATATCTGTTTAAAGTTTAGTTGTGTATGTGACCTTCCAACAACACACAAACTTTATACTTTAGACATGGATTTTTGCAACTTCAGTCATGTATGTGTGAAGTTGTTTTGAAGTGGCTAGAATTGCAGAAAACTTTAACTTCAGCCATATATAGTTAAATTTTTTTTTTTGGTAACTAAAGATTTTATAACCAACAATAATATGTACATGTAAAAAAGAAAAACTCTGAAATTGGACATTTGGCCCCGAAGTCAGGACAAGCATCTTGCATTGATCGTCTACCCCTATACATCTTCCTATCGACCTATGGGTAAAAATTTAAGGACTGTATTTGTTTGTTTACCCGTATCATCATACTCTCTCTGCAGTGAACTTCTTGAATTACTTATCTTGCGATATATGGCTGAATTTCATGCAAAAGTACTTGAACTTCAGCCATATATGTTTAAAGTTTAGTTGTATATGTGACCTTCCAACAACACACAAATTTTGTACTTTAGACGTGGATTTTTGCAACTTCAATGATGTGTGTCTGAACTTTTTTTGAAGTGGCTAGTCTTGCAAGGCATTTTAACTTCAGTCATACATGGCTGATTTTTTTTTTTGTAATTAAAGATTTTATAACCAACAAGAATATGTACATGTATAAACAAAAAACCCTAAAATTGGACATATGGCCCCAAAGTCAGGACAGGCATCTTGCATTGATCGTCTATCCATATACATCATTCTATCGAGCTATAGATAAAAATTTAAGGACTTCATTTGCTTGTTTAGCCATATCTTCATACTCCATCTGCAATAAATTTGTTGAGTTACTTGCCTTGCGATAGATAGCTGAATTTCATGCAAAAGTACTTGAACTTCAGTCATATGTGTTTAAAGTTTAGTTATGTATGTAACCTTCTAACAATACACAAACATTGTACTTTAAACATGGATTTTTTCAACTTCAGTCATGTATGTCAGAAGTTGTTTTGAAATGGCTAGATTTGCAAAACACTTTAACTTCAGCCATACGTGGCTTATTTTTTTTGATTTTTTTGTAATTAAAGATTTTATAACCAACAAGAATATTTACATGTATAAATAAAAAATCCTAAAATTCAACATATAGCCACAAAGTCAGGACAAATATCTTGCATTGATCGACTTTCCCTATACATCTTTCTATCGAGCTATGAGTAATAATTTAAGGACTACATTTGTTTGTTTATTCGTATCTTCGTACTTCCTCTACAATGAACTTCTTGAATTACTTGCCTTGCAATATATGGCTAAATTTCATGCAAAAGTACTTGAACTTTTGACTTATGTGTTTAAAGTTTAGTTGTGTATGTAACCTTCCAACAACACACAAACTTTGTACTTTCGACGTGAAATTTTGCAACTTCAATCATATATGTATGAAGTTGTTTTGTAGTGGCTAGACTTGCAAAACACTTTAACTTCAGCCATACATGGATAAATTTTTTTTAGGTATTTAAAGATTTTATAACCAACAAAAATATGTACATGTATAAAAAATCCTGAAATTGGACATATGGCCCCAAAGTCAGGACAAACATCTTGCATTAATCGTCTACCCCTATACATCTATCGAGCTAAGAGTAAAAATTTAAGGACTGTATTTGTTTGTTTACACGTATCTTTATATTTTCTTTGCAATGAACTTCTTGAATTACTTGCCTTGCGATAGATGGCTGCAGTTGATGGAAAAGTACTTGAACTTCAGCCATATGTGTTTAAAGTTTAGTTGTATATGTAACCGTCTAATAACACACAAACTTTATACTAGACGTGAATTTTTGCAACTTCAGTCATGTATGTCTGAACTTGTTTTGAAGTGGCTAGACTTGAAAAACACTTTAATTCCAGCCATATATGGCTGAATTTTTTTCTTGGTAATTAAAGATTTTATAATCAACAATAATATGTACACGTATAAACAAAAAAACTCTGAAACTGGATATATAGCCCAAAAGTTAGGACAAGCATCTTGCATTGATCGTCTACCCCTATACATCTTCCTATCGAGCTATGGGTAAAAATTTAAGGACTTCTTTGTTTGTTTAGCCGATATTCATACTCCCTCTAAAATAAAATCTTAAATTATTTGCCTTGCGATATATAGCTGAATTTCATGCAAAAGTACTTGAACTTCAGTTTTATTATTTTAATTTTAGTTGTGTATGTGACCTTCCAACAACACACAAACTTTGTACTTTAGAGTGAATTTTGCAACTTCAGTCATGTGTTTTTGAACTTGTTTTGAAGTGGCTAGACTTGCAAAATACTTTAACTTCAGCCATATATGGCTGATTATTTTTTTGGTAATTAAAGATTTTATAACCAACAAGAATATGTATATGTATAAACAAAAAACTCTAAAATTGGACATATGACCTCAAAGTCAAGACACGTATCTTGCATTGATCGTCTACCCCTATACATCTTCCTATCGAGCTATGGGTAATAATTTAAGGACTTTATTTGTTTGTTTAGCAGTATCTTCATACTCCCTCTATAATGAACTTCTTGAATTACTTGCCTTGCGATGTATGGCTGAATTCCATGCAAAAGTACTTGAACTTCAGCCATATATGTTTAAAGTTTAGTTTTGTATGTGACCTTCCAACAACACACAAACTTTATACTTTAGACATGAATTTTTTTAAAGTTCAGTCATGTATGTCTGAAGTTGTTTTGAAGTGGCTAGACTTGCAAAACACTTTAACTTCAGCCATACATGACTTAATTTTTTTTATGTAATTAAATATTTTATAACAAATAAGAATATGTACATGTATAAACAAAAAAATAGTAAATTGGACATATGGCCCTAATGTCAGGAGAAACATCTTTCACTGATCGACTACCCCTATACATTTTCTTATCAAGCTATGGGTAATAATTTAAAGACTGCTTTGTTTATTTAGCCGTATCTTCATAGTCCATCTACAATGAACTTCTTGAATTACTTGCTTTGATATATATGGCTGAATTTCATGCAAAAGTACTTGAACTTCAGCCTTTTGTGTTTAAAGTTAAGTTGTGTATGTGACCTTCCAACCACACACAAATATTGTACTTTAGACGTGAATTTTTGCAATTTCAGTCATGTATGTCTGAAGTCATTTTGAAGTGGCTAGACTTGCAAAACACTTTAACTTAAGCCATACATGTCTGAAATTTTTTTTCCAGTAATTAATGATTTTATAACAAATAAGAATATGTACATGTATAAACAAAAATCTCTGAAATTGGACATATGTGTGACGACCCGGTCAGTTGTCTTAAGAATTTATGCTCCGATCCCCTATTAACTGCTTTTCCAAGTTTATTTCCGCTAAATTAAATTGCAGTGATGTTCGATTTTGAGTTTCAGAGAGTTTTGGGACACTTAATCCCTAAATGAGAGCTTAAGTGTTGGAAAATTATTTGTAGTTGGAACAGTATGAAGATGGCCTCGGAATGGAAATCCGATGGTTCTGTTAGCTCCGTTAGGTGATTTCAGGGTTGGGAGCATGTTCGGAATATGTTTTGGATGTTCGTAGCTAATTTAAGCTTGAAATGCCGAAGTTCGAATTTTTTAAGTTTCCTGTCTGATAGGGGATTTTGATCCGAGGGTCGGAATGGAATTCAGAAAGTTGTAGTAGCTCCATCATGTCTTTTGGGATGTGTGTGTAAAATTTCAGGTCATTCGGACGTGGTTTGGTTAGGTTTTTTATCGAAAGCGTGTTTTGAGAGAATTTGAAGTTCTTAGGCTTAAATCAGTGATTAATTTGAGTTTCTGACACTGTTTTAGGTGGTTTAAGGATTGGTACAAGTTTGAATGATATTATGGGATATGTCCGTATGTTTGGTTGAAATGTCGGGGGCCTCAGGTGTGTTTTGGATGCTCAACGGAGCATTTTGGAGTCGTGAAAAATTGTAGAAAATCCTTCAGCAGTTGCAGACCAATTTTTTTTTCGCGTTCGCGAAGCTCTGACCTTTCCCCTCTTCGTGTTCACATGAAGCCTTCCGCATTCGCGAAGCTTCATTTTTTTCCTCCTTCGCATTCGCAGCTAATTCATCACGTTCGCGTAGTTCTATGTGGCTCTGAGGGTTGAGCCTATTTTATTCAACGTGTTCGCACTACCAGTGTCGCGTTCGTGTAGCCTTATCAGCCCAGGCCTTCGCGTTGCGTACTGCTCATCGCATTTGCGAAGGGCAATTTGACAGCCTTCAATTTTTCCTTCTTCGCGAACGCGTGACTTCCTCCACGTTCGCGATTCATTAAAAAACTAGGCAGATATAAACATTTCAAAACAAGGGTTTACCTATTTTTACCAAAACTCAGCTAGAGAGCTCGGATTTGAGGGAGATTTCGAGGGTTTTTCAGAGGCATTAATTGGGCAATGATTCTAAATACCTTTTTGCTCATAACCCACTAATCTAATCACGAATTCTCCTTTTAATTTTGGATTTTAGATGAAAAATTGATAAAACTTCATAGACCGAATTTTTTAGTTTTGAGTGGGTGTTTAAACTCTGATTTGAGAAATTATATATGGGTGGACTCATGAGAGTACGAGGGTTCTGAAAATGTTAATTTCATCTGATTCCGAGATGTTGGCCTGAGGGATGTTTTGGTTATTTTATCTAATTTCGCGTCTTAGATTTGAATTAAATAGTAGAATCAGTTGTTTGAGATGTTATTTACAATATATAATTGAATTGAATAGATTTGGGCCATTTAGAGTCGGATACTCATGGCAAAAGTGTGATTTCGAGTTGATTTTGGAGTCGGTTCGAGGTAAGTGGCTTGTCTAACCTTGTGTGGGGGACCTTCCCTTTAGGATATGATATTTGGTAATTGAATGCCTTGTACGTGAGGTGACGAGCACGTACTTGAGCTAATTGTTGAAAATCCAGTTCCGCTTAAATATTTAGACTGAGTTTCTTTCTTACCTACTTTATTCTATTTGCAATTATAGCCTGTGTTAGTTTAGAAAAGCATGCTTAGTTGATCTAAATTGCCTATTTGCTTAAGTTGCTTTGTTATACTATGTGAAGCATGTTAGGCTAGAACTACCTGTTGCCTTGTATTTTTGAACTTTATTTTTGAATATCTTCTTGTTGAGACTGCATATTTACATTGGGACTACGGATGTGGGATTCCGATAGCTCCCCCCTTGTTTGTTTACTTTGGGACTATGGGTTAGATTCTCGGTAGATCCCCTTGCATATTTACTTTGGGACTACGGGTTAGATTCCCGGTATATCCCCCTGCACATTGATAGTTAGACTACAGGACGGTATCCTGGGAGATCCTTTGGATATACTCATATGATGGACTACGGGACGGTATCCCGGGAGCTCCTTGGACAGTTGATGAAATGGACTACAGGACGGTATCCTGGGAGATCCTCGTTGTTATTGATATTGAGCTATTTTACTCCATGTTACCTTATTCTCTGTGTGTTATTTGTTGCCTTGTATAACCTGTCTTACTTCATAGCTGTACTCATTAATTCTGTTTATTTCATAATGTTGCAAGACTTATTATTATGTTTATTCTCAATGGGCCCTGACCTTCCTTGTCACTACCCGACCAAGGTTAGACTTGGCACTTACTGAGTACCGCTGTGGTGAACTCGTGCCCCTTCTGCGCATGTTTTTCATGTGTAGATCCAGGTAACTCTTCCCAGGCGTATTATCCTCGAGGCGGAGAGATCTAGCAGAGACTTAGAGGTACATCTTCCGCGTCTGCAGACCAGGAGTCTCTATCTTATTCTAGCTTTAGCAGTTAGCTTTCCTTTCATACTGTTGTTTTTGATATTTTAGAGTTAGAGCAGTGTATTACCTTCCGTTATCTTGTGTTCCCGTGAGTTTTCGGGTTTTGGGATGATATTGTAGATTTTCGCATCATTGAGTTGTATATGCCGAGCGACATTTATATACAGTTTTCCTTCTAGTTTGTTCAGTTTAATTTATTTATTTCTGCATTGTTAGGCTTACCTAGTCGTAGGGACTAGGTACCATTATGCCATGTTCATGGAGGGCGAACTGGGGTCATGACAAGTTGGTATCAGAGCTCTAGGTTCATAGGAGTCACGGAATACAGGCCGGTTTATTAGAATCTCGCTGATCGGTACAGAGACGTCTGTACTTATGTAGGAGAGGCTATGTAACTGTTAGGAAAATTTTCATTTCATTTGATTTAATTGTTGTGCGATTGTCACACCTCCTTTTTTACACACCTACCCCGAAGGATAAATGTATAAGGGAGTTTTTCCATTTAAAGTGACATTATTCGAAATGGGATTATTTATTTATTTTTAGAGTCGCCACTTGAGAAAGGATTGGCTTTTGGTGTCCCAAGTCACCGATTTAACTGGAATCCCAAATCGAGGAAAATTTTGACTTCCCAGTTGGAGTCTGCGAACCAGAAATTTTGAATATGGAATTCTGTTGACCCGAGGGAAGGTTGTAGGCACCTCCGGATCCCGTGGTTCTAGCACGGTCGCTTAAATTATTATAAATGGCTAAAATCTGATTTTTACACATGCTCCAACCTATTAATGCAATTTTTAGATTATTTACCGCTTTTAGTTAATTTTTAGGAAAGTGAGCGTCGTTTAAAAACGTATTTTTGGATCACGTCACATGAAATGCACCCGGATCCTCGACACATTTTTGTTTAACGTTTTTGGATTTAGATTTGGGTTGCATGAAATGCACACCCATATTTAAGAAGGTAAAATTATAAAAAAGCGCGCCTAAAGCGATTAACGTGTTATTAACATTGCGAAGGGCCGTGAAATTCGCTAAACGGCACGCTCCGAATGCTAAGTATTTTTTAATTAAGCAATTAATGAGGGCCCGATAATTTGTGTGTTTTTGTTTGGCGAGGCTCATCTCAATTTATTATTTAAGGCCAACCTAAAGCAAACTAAAATTTTCTATCTATTGTTTGTCTCTAAGAGGGCTAATTAATTTACGTTTATAAATTCAAGCCTCGAATTCAAGTTCAAATTCAAACAAAAGGGAGGACACTTTTAATTTGAACCCGCCACCTAATTCGAACCCCAAATTTATATTTGCGAATTAATCCCCCGAGTTCCTAATACAATTTATTGGATTTCAGCTTATAGCAATTTTGGGCCTTCAACTTGGGTTTTGAAATTGGCCTGACGAGCAAAGGTGCTGTTAGTGGGCTAAGTGGACTGGTACTAGCCTAGGTTTCAACACAGGCTTCAAATAGATCGTCGTCATTCACATTAGGGTCTAAATAGCTTGGGCTACGCGCCCTGGGCCTATCAACGGGCCCAACCAGTTTTACTGTCAATTTTAAGACATTCAATTCATGGATCAGACCAACCAGGAGAGGGGAACTCCAATTTCCATATCATTACTGCCTAAGTCTAAACTTGACACTTAATCTGGACATGGTACAAACAATTAGAAGCTTGATTGCTGGTTAATGTAATTAAACTTGAGACCTTATTAATGTGCTGGAATGTCGAATATGTGATCTCAAAGTTGACTATAACTGTTTGCCTTAATTATAATACTACTTCTACTATTATTTAATCACAGAATTGCAGTTAACTGTTTATTAACACAAGAAGCAGTCACTGTAGCACATGAGATTGTTTATTATTACTTATATGACTAATCCTAATGCACTACAATATTTTACGAAATTATAAGTTAGTAACAAACAAAGTATAATATCAATGTATAGATAACATGGCTCTCACTGACTCAAATCAAAGTCCATATAGTCCAGTCCAATTACAACACTTAATTATTAAAACTGGAGTCAACTAAACTACATAACATCAAGCCAAAAGTAATTGGATTTCCATTTCACTTCTCAAGTCAAAGGTATATAACCATGGTTTAGATCTTTGTACCTGGATAATGAAACAAAATAAGAGAAGGAGTGATCAGTAGTGACGGACAACAACAGCTAGCAGCTTATAGCATCAGCAAATAGAATCAACTCTTAAACCAAAATAGCACCACAACACCCAGGAAATAATAAGAGGAATCAACAGCAACAAGATAACCCCAAATACACTTGTTTGACCTCAAATTTACTCAAAAGTGAACTAGGAATTCTCTGAAACCTTCAACAACTTTCAACAACCACAATTTAAGCTAAATGATATGAATCCAAACACTAACACTAGAAATTAATCTACATATTTCAATGGAACAATATTTTTGGTTTTTTGGAGTTTTGTGAGTTTTTTTTATTTTTTCTGGAAATTTTAGATCTAAAAATGAAAGTGTTTGCTACTAGAACTCAGATTTGGATTTCTTTGAATTTGAAATTCAAATTTGAGCTTTCAGCTTCTAATAAGAGTGTTTTGGGAGGGAATTATAAGATGGAAGGGATTTTGGAATTTTCAAGGATCTAAACCTTGGGAATTTTTCAGAGGGTCTAAACTTTCTTTTTTAGTGTTCCTCCTTGTATCTTTTAATCTCTATCTCTCAGAATATTTTTCTTGTTCTCAAACTCTAGTTGTTCAAAATCCTTTTTGTTCAGTGGGTGTCCCTCCCATTTTATAAGCTCTAAAAGTCCTTTTCCTGATTTTAGGCAACTAGTGGTCAATTAACTATTCTAACTCATTCCTTAAAACCAGAAAGGTATTCCCCACTATTCTTTGTTAATTAACTTTTCCAATTCCACTCAGAAATGTCTCCAATCAGTTCATTAGCAGCCTACCTATTAATTAATCAGCAGTATCCTAATTCCCAAGCTACCCCTTGAATTACCCCTGAAATCCCCTTTGAACTATTCCTGACTGTACAATTAGAATCTCTGAAAATTCTAAAAATTTACAGAATAGACAAACAATTCCTTAATACACAATCGCTAAGAAATAAGAACCAATTTTCTGAAACCTAAAGGCTTAGCATTGAAACATTATCATACATAGCCCTTCATATGAACTATATATATGGACGTTAGCAAGAAACTAACAATGAGAAACCTATTTGAATCATCAAAAACGGTTACACCAGCTAATTAACAGAGAATCAAACAATACTAAGCATGCTGGTTTCAATTTCATTGAACCTAGTTACCCTAGGGCCAATTCAAACACAATCTTAAGCACAAAAGCCGGATAATAAATCTAAAAAACAAACAGAATGGAAAAAATAGAAGAAAATCAGAGCCTAACCCCACTCGGAACCTAGACTAATCAAGAAAGAAG
Organism: Nicotiana glauca; assembly: GCA_026770625.1. Taxonomy (NCBI): domain Eukaryota; kingdom Viridiplantae; phylum Streptophyta; class Magnoliopsida; order Solanales; family Solanaceae; genus Nicotiana; species Nicotiana glauca. Next base: position 67,977 of record MU719212.1, on the reverse strand, counting down.
AAGAAGGAGAAGAAACAGAATAAATATCAAACAAAAAAAAATAGAAAAGAAAAACTTACCTCAAAACTAAACGGACAATGTTCTCGACTTAAACTTCGACGATTTCCTAGATTTGTGGCCGGAATAAACTTCAATTGTGTGTTCTCAATCAAGAGCATACAACTGAAATCGATTCCAACCCCAAACCTTTAAAACCTCGCTGATTGGAATTTTTGGTTCGAACTCTGACCTAATATTCGAATAGTTCAGGAGGGATTCGAGGGAAACTATTGGTGGATTAGGGGTGAGGGGATTAAGGATGTCATTGGGTGTTAGTTTGGGACTGATTGGAAACGGCGCCGCCACCGGGGAATTTTGTGGCGGCGCTAGGGTTCTTGGTTTCAAATGGATATTCGAAAAGCTCTGGTGTGATTCGAAGGAAGGGTTTTGGATATTCAGGAAGAGGAAGTTGAGGTGGTTCTGTGGTGTATTTTTGGAGGTCATCGGAGACTTGCTGCAGGAAACGGCGGAAGGACTGTTTGGTTTATTTTGCTTATTCGAAGGGTTAGGCTGAGTTTCGAAGAAAACCAACGGTAGATCGGAGATGGGGAGGTTGAGAGGAGTTTGTGGTGTTAATTTGGTAAGGTTTGGTGACTGATCACCGCCGTGGGCGATTTCCGGCAGGCGGTCAGCGGCGGAGCAAGGTCTGGTCTCTGAAGACCTTGAGAGAGACGAAGAGGGGGGGTTCTAAGGGGGCTGGGTGTGTTTGGGCCTTATATAATGGGATGGAAATCGAATCCAAGCCGTTGGATCAACTGAGATCTACGGCCTGGATCAATCACTTAAACGAAACGGTATCGTTTAGACACCTTTGAGACTGGGTCGGTTTCTGATTGAATGGGTCGGGGGCCGGATATGGGTTATGGGCAGAACTGTGGACCGTTGGATGGGGAATGGATGGATGGCTGAGATTAGTTGACTTTGAAACGACGTAGTATTGGTATTATACTACGTCGTTTGGATGGTCTGAAAGACCAGCTGATTTGGGCCGGGTGAGGTGCTGGCTTGGGCTGGTTTTTGGCGAAAATTGTTTGGGCCATTTGAATTAATATTGAATTTGGCCCAATTCTAATTTCATTCTTCTTATTTTGTTTTTCTTTTCAATTTTCTTTCCTAATTAAAATAAAATACAAACCTAAATTTAACCTCGACCAAATTATCCTAAAAATACATATTAACTCTAAGTAGTAATTATCACAAATAATTAAACATCAAATTAAAAGAAAATCACACAATTTTAAAATTAAACACTAAAATGCAAGAAAAAATACAGTTATATACATATTTTTTCATTTTTTTGTAAAATAAGTAATTTAATACTTAATTCAAGAAATGTAAAATCAAATCCTAGACACATTTACAACCCATTTTTTTTGTATTTTCCATTTAATTAATCACTTAAACATGCACGAACACCAACAAATAATGACATAAAATACCATGAAAATTCCCAAAAATGCACACAATAAAATAGACAATTTTTGTTTTGATTTCTTTGGGAGTAGTTCGTATAGGGCAAAAATCAGATGCTCACAACTGCCCCTCTTTGCCCGTAAACACGAAGAATTTTCGTGAAAAGATAAAGTGAGCGGATACGAGCGATTTTTGCCTATTTGAATACTCCGTGTGAAGCATTTTTTGAAAGATTTGACCGAACCTCTGCTTCGAAGGTTTCCTACATATCCTTTGATAAAAAGGAATTAGGTCAATGTAGTTCGGAAAGTTTCGGTAGCTAGGACTACCATGAAGCTACGTTTACTGTTGCTGCTGTTGCTGTTACTTGCTGACTCCCTTATACACCAAAAGGAAAATCGAAACTAAGCTAGCTACGCCTATCAACTATGAGTTACAAGATTCCTATCTATAATTCTCTTGAGACTTGATCTTGAGCCTTAGCTGATTTGGCTGTGGACTTCGATCTGAATTTTGATGCTCGCAGGTTGTAGGTGTTTGCTTCTTCATGCAGCACTGGGTCAAAACAGGGTCAGCGGAGCTTGTGACTTCAATCAGATTTTGAACATTTTGCGCCCTTGCTTGCTTCACATTTGAGTTCATTTCTTTTGTTCTTTTCTTCTTTTCTTGATTCTGGATTGAGACTCATTCAATTGGTCATCTCGCACCCTGTGTCTTGAGATCGACCTGCGTAAGATACCAAAACAAACGGACGAACGAAATTTTTCTACCCCAGTTTTTACTAGGAAAATTTCGTGAGTTAGTTGTGACACATATCTAAGCCATCAAATCAGGATTTTGTAGGGAGATCCTCGTTTTTTTTGGGATTTGGGAAGAAAAAGATCCTCGGTTTTTTGGCGGGGAGATCCTCGGTTTTTTAGCCGGGATTTGGAAAGAAAAAGCTCCTCGGTTTTTGGCCGGGATATCCTCGGTTTTTTGGCTGGGATTTGGTAAGAAAAAACTCCTCGGTTTTTTGGCCTGGAGATCCCCGATTTTTGGCCGGGATTTGGAAAGAAAAAGCTCCTCGGTTTTTTGGCCGGAAGATCCTCGGTTTTTTGGCCGGGATTTGGAAAGAAAAATCCCCTCGGTTTTTTGGCATCTTTTGGCCGGGATTTGGAAAGAAAAAGATCCTCTATTTTTCGGCCGGGAGATCCTCGGTTTTTGGCCGGGATTTGAAAAAAAGAAAAAGCTCCTCGATTTTTTGGCCTGGATTTGGAAAGAAAAAGCTCCTCGATTTTTTGGCCAGGATATCCTCGATTTTTTGGCCGGGACTTGGGAAGAAAAAGCTCCTCAGTTTTTGGCCGGGAGATCCTCGATGTTTTGGTTTTGGCTGGGATTTGGAAAGAAAAAGCTCCTCGGTTTTTTGGTCGGGAGATCCTCGGTTTTTTGGCCGGGATTTGGAAAGAAAACGATCCTCGGTTTTTGGCCGGGAGATCCTCGGTTTTTTGGCCGGGATTTGGAAAGAAAAAGCTCCTCGGTTTTTTGGCCGGGAGATCCTCAGTTTTTTGGCCGGGACTTGGGAAGAAAAAGCTCCTTGGTTTTTTGGCTGGGATTTGGAAAAAGGCTCCTCGATTTTTTGGCTGGGAGATCCTCGGATTTTTGGCCGAGATTTGGAAAGAAAAGGCTCCTCGGTTTTTTGGCCGGGATTTGGAAAGAAAAAGCTCCTCTATTTTTTGGTCGGGAGATCCTCGGTTTTTTGGCCGAGATTTTGGAAAGCTCCTCGATTTTTTGGCCAGGAGATCCTCGGTTTTTTGGCCGGGATTTGGAAAAAGGCTCCTCATTTTTTTGGCCGGGAGATCCTCGGTTTTTTGGCCGGGATTTGAAAAGAAAAGGCTCCTCGGTTTTTTGGCCGGGAGATCCTCGATTTTTTGGCCGAGATTTGGAAAGAAAAAGCTCCTCGATTTTTTGGCCGGGAGATCCTCGGTTTTTTGGCCGGGATTTGGAAAGAAAAGGCTTCTATACTACTATGATTTGTAACTTCCTTTTTGGTTGTTTTCCTGCTGCAAAGCTGTTTCAACGCTTGCGCATTTCATTTCTTTTGGGCTGCACCTGCTTCTGGCACGGTTGCTCTGAATAAGACCTGTTTTCAACAAAGAAAAATTTGTTAGTTTGAAACGGCGGTTGATTTTGTGGCCTTGATCATCCCAATTGCTTGATCCCGGCCCCTTTTCTGTTGAGAACTTTGCTGCTTGTTGGCCTTGAAGGTGAATCTTTTTTCAAACTGACCGGGTTCAACTTTTAGGACTTCAAGATTACTCGCCCGTGTGGGCTCTGGCCTTTTCACCTTATTCTGATTTTAGGACTTTTGCCTTTGACTTTCTTTCTTTTCCAATGTCTTTACTTTGGAAGCAATCAACCACCATGGTCAATCGGGATTGGACTGATGCACCTGCTGAGGCTGGGTATCTTCTTTGGCTTTTGCCAGGCGGAGCCCTGCGAAACCGGTCCTGCCACCTTTTCTTTGCGGTAATTCTGGAATCAGAGTTAAACCGAAAGGGATTCAAAGGAGAAATATATAAAAGGCAAGCAGATGAGTTTAAAGAGAAGCGTCCCTTTCGGGGGAAAAGAAGGACTTATCTGGGGTGTGCATGCTGGCTTCAAATGAACATGACGTGCTTCTTGGACTGGACGCCCAACCCACACAAACTTTTCAACTTCTTATAAACCCATTGATCCGCATTTCAAAACCAGGGAAACTTGCCAAGACTCTTTTAGTGGTGATATGTCTTCTTTTCGGCCAACAGCGCCCTTTGCGGGTTTTCGCCAATCGATCTCTCTCATTTCTCTTCTCACCGTCACCCGATAGTGCTCTTTGCGAGTTTTCACTAAGCGGACTCTCTCATTTTCATTTTCTCTACTCACCATCGCTTTATGGTGCCCGAAGTTTTCACCGATAAGACGCTCTCATTTTATTTCTCTCAATCAGATTCCAACAAAGACATTTTTCACTTCCCTGCCTTTGCCAATTGATCGGAAGGACTTTGGACAAGGTTTTTGGGGTAAAAAGGATTTTGGGTGGAACTACAACTTTGGAACCGTTTTGGCGGATTCATAGCCAAACCATCATATCACCTGCCCCAGTTTCAATTTTTGGGGGAAATTGGGATTTTTGTTTTACTGTGACTGAACCCCAGCGAGAGGCTGCCTACGTATCCTTTCGGAATCAAGCCAAACTTAGTTCAGACATCTTTTGTTTTTGGTTTTCTTTTGTGTTTTTTTTATAGGTTCCAAAGAGGGTAATCAAGGAAGGGCAACTGACTCAAAAGGTTTGCGAAAGATTGATAGTGTTTGGATAGCGAGAATAAAAGCCTTCGTCATCTCAATTGAACAAAGTCATCACCATAGAAGGCCTAGACATAGTACCTTTTTACCGCATCCGCATTCACAGCTGCTTCGGGATCATTTCCTTCAATATCACCCAGATATAACGCTCCTCTCGGCAATATCTTCCTGATGATGTACGGACCCTTCCAATTAGGAGCAAATTTTCCTTTTGCTTCCTGGTGATGCGGAAGAATGCGCCTTAACACTAGTTGAACCACCTCAAAATTCCTGGGTCGCACTTTCTTGTTATAGGCAGGGGCCATTCTTTGTTGGTACAATTGCCCGTGACAGACTGCAGCCATTCGCTTTTCATCAATTAAGGTCAATTGTTCCAGGCGAGTCTTGACCCACTCACTGTCCTCAATCTATGCTTCTACGATGATCCGGAGAGAAGGGATTTCTACCTCTGCAGGTATTACCACCTCAGTACCATAGACCAAAAGTTACGGGGTTGCTCCTACCGATGTGCGCACCGTGGTGCGATATCCCAGTAATGCGAAAGGTAACTTTTCATGCCATTGTCTGGAGCTTTGAATCATTTTTCTCAAAATCTTCTTGATATTCTTGTTTGCTGCTTCAACGACACCATTGGCTTTGGGCCGGTAGGGAGTGGAGTTTCTATGCGTTATTTTGAATTGTTCGCATACCTCTACCATCATACAACTATTCAAGTTTTCAGCATTATCTGTGATGATAGTTGCAGGAATACCAAAACGGCAAATAAGATTGGAGTGCACCAAATCTATCATGACTTTCTCAGTGACTGATTTGAGAGTGAAGGCTTCAACCCACTTCGTGAAGTAGTCGATGGCAACCAATATGAATCTATGTCCATTTGAGGCTTTTGGCTCGATCGGCCCAATGACGTCTATACCCCAAGCAACAAATGGCCAAGGTGCTGACATAGGATGTAGTTCTGTCGGAGGTGCATGAATCAAATCACCGTGCATCTGACACTGATGGCACTTCCGGACAAAGCTGAAGCAGTCCTTCTCTATGGTTATCCAGTAATATCCTGCTTGAAGGATTTTCTTTGCCAAAACATACCCATTCATGTGAGGTCTACACACTCCTGCGTGTACTTCATGCATGATCTTTCCGGCCTCTTTGGTGTCAACACATCTTAACAAATTGAGATCCGGGGTCCTTTTGTACAAGACATCACCACTTAAGAAAAAACCACTTGCATGCCATCTAATGGTTCTCTTTTGATCCCCACTAGCTTGCTCGGGATATTCTTGCATTTTCAAAAATCTTTTGATGTCATAGTACCATGGCTGGGTGTTTGGTTCTGCCTCAGCCGTATGACAATAGCCATGTCTTTCCCTGATTTGGATTTCCAAGGGATCAATGTGAGCATTGCCTGGGTAGGGCAACATTACGGCCAGAGTGGTGAGTGCATCAGCCAATTCATTGTGACACCGAGGGATGTACCTGAACTTTATCGATTTGATCCGCTTGCTAAGATCTTCTACATGCTGTCGATATGGGATAAGCTTAACATCCCGGGTTTCCCATTCTCCTTGGGCTTGCTGAATAATCAAATCTGAGTCTCCCATAATCAATAACTCTTCAACATCTTGGTCAATCGCCATATGCATACCCATTATACAGGCTTCATATTTAGTGGTGTTGTTTGTGCAGAAAAACCAAAGCCTGGCTATGGCCGGATAGTGCTGACCAGTGGGTGAAATCAATATTGCTCCAATTCCTACACCTTATATGTTTACCGCCGCATCAAAGAACATTTTCCAAGCATGTGTGTCTCCATAGATGGCCTCTATTGAATTTACCTCTTCATCCGGAAAGTAAGTGTTCAATGGTTGGTATTCATCATCAACCGGGTTTTCAGCCAAATGATCTGCCAATGCCTGAGCTTTTATTGCTGTGCGAGTGACATAGATTATGTCAAATTCAGTGAGCAGAATCTGCCATTTTGCCAATCTCCCTGTGGGCATCGGTTTCTAAAATATGTATTTCAAAGGATCCAACCTAGTTATGAGGTGGGTGGTGTAGGCTTGCAAGTAGTGTCTCAACTTCTGAGCGACCCAGGTCAAAGCACAACAGGTTCTTTCCAATAGAGTATACTTAGCTTCATCGCTGGTAAACTTCTTTCTCAAATAATAGATCGCCTGCTCTTTCTTCTCGGTTACATCTTGTTGCCCGAGGACACAACCGAAAGAATTTTCGAAGACCGTCAGATACAAGAAAAGAGGTCTCCCAGGCTCTGGTGGGACCAAGACTGGTGGATTTGACATATATTCTTTGATCTTATCAAAGGCTTCTTGTCATTCATCCGTCCACTTGACTGCTGCATCTTTCTTCAATAATTTGAATATAGGCTCACAGGTGGATGTCAGTTGAGCAATGAACCGGATGATATAGTTTAATCTACCCAACAAACTCATCACATCTTTCTTGGTTCTCGGAGGAGGCAAATCCCGGATAGACTTTATCTTTGTTGGGTCTAACTCGATACCTCTCCTGCTGACTATAAAGCCCAAAAGTTTACCGGACGGGACTCCAAATGTGCATTTGGCAGAGTTAAGCTTCAGATCATATTTTGCGCAACCGCTCAAAGAATTTTCTCAAATCTCGAACATGGTCATCCTGGGTTTTGGACTTGATGATCATATCGTCCACATATACCTCTATTTCCTGATGCATCATGTCATGGAAAATAGCGGTCATGTCCCTCATGTAGTTGCCCCTGCATTCTTCAAACCAAACGGCATGACTCTATAGCAATACGTACCCCAAGGTGTGGTAAAGGCTATCTTTTCGGTGTCTTCTTCATCCATTAATACCTGGTGATATCCGGCGTAATAATCCATGAAGGACTGTATTTCATGTTTGGCACAGTTATCAACAAGGATGTGGATGTTGGGCAAAGGGAAATTGTCTTTGGGACTTGCCTTATTCAAATCCCTGTAATCCACACACACCCGGGTCTTCCCATCTTTTTTTGGAACTGGAACTACATTAGCCAACCATGTAGTGTACTGGACCACTTGGATTACCCCTATTTTCAACTGTTTCGTGATTTCTTCTTTGATCTTATCACTGATGTCAGTTTTAAATTTTCTTTGCTTTTGCTGGACCGGAGGGCAATTGGGGTAAGTTGGCAACTTATGAACCACCAGATCAACACTTAGCCCTGGCATGTCGTCGTACGACCAAGCAAACACATCTTTGAACTCAAACAGGAGTTGGATTATTGCATCCCGGGTTTTCTCGTCTGTGTGAATTCCTATTTTGGTTTCCCGGATTTCTTCAGAAGTTCCCAAGTTAAATGGCTCAGTATCATTCAAGTTTGGCTTAGGTTTATTCTCAAATTGTTCCAATTCTCGATTTATTTTCCTAAAAGCCTCTTCTTCATCATATTCAAGTTCTTGGTTCACTATTTCACAATTAGACAACGTGTTGGATCTGGGCATGAAGTCCGCAAGCATGTCATGTTATTTAAAGCCGCATTATTAGAACTGAAAGAGAAAAATAACAAAATCAGAAAGAATAAAGAAAAATGAACGATGAAATTTGATTTCATTTCTTGGAATTTGAAGATAACAGGGTTTACATTTTGAAATTTAAAGATGAGAAATTAAAGAAAACAACCGAGTTACACCCTGGAATAACTCAAGATGCAGAGAAAGTAGCAGGACAGTTCTACCGGGACTCCTGCCTGATCAGAAATGGCGTAGCCTTCCAATTTTGCAGCTTGGCACCTGGTCCCATATACAGCACCTCAGCGGTGCTAGTTCCCTCTCCTGGTTGAACCATGTGGGTTTCGTAGAGCATTCTTCTCATTGCCCCATATATTTCCTCAATTTCTTCGGCCGTAAAGGCCTCATCATCTTCTTCTTCATTATACCTTGGCTTGATAAAAGTTTCATACAAATGTGGCAGTGGTTGAGGTAAAATCCATCCCTCATTCTTTCTCTCTTTTGCCCACTTTACATCATCTGGGGCATGTAAGAAACCTATCCCGAAGAACTTCTCAGTTGTAGGCAAGGTGATAGGTTCAGCTATTCCTTGCAATTATTTCCCAAGCCCCTTTCCCGATTTGAATCCACGTCAGATCATTTCTTTAGCAACCATGATCGAGGCATTGGAAAAGAAAGGTTGGGGGCAAGGGCTCCCCTCTTCATGCTGATCCACTACTACAACTTCAAAATCCTGATAAACTATGTGCTCGCTTCCCTCTCTTACTTCAAGACATGGGACTGAAGGGTCCCGATAGATTGATTGCTCATCTTTCCCGTGGACCACGATCTCTTGACCCTCATGCTCGAACTTTACCATTTGGTGAAGGTTAGAGGTTACAGCTCCGGCCGTAGGAATCCATGGCCTCCCTAGAAGAAAGTTGTAAGACGTGTCCATGTCCAGAACCTGGAAAGTTATTTCAAAATCCACTCGGCCAATGGTCAGAATCAGGTCGATCTCTCCAATTATGTCCCTTTTTATACCCTCAAAAGCCCATACACAGACATTGTTGGGTCGAATTCTTTCGATCCCAATTTCTATGCGTTGTAAAGTCGAGAGCAGGTAGATGTCTACCCCAGAACCTCCATCCACCATAACCCTTTTCATGTAGTGCCCTTCGCATTTAACTGTTAGGTGCAGGGCTTTGTTATGTGCGGACCCTTCTGGGGGCAAGTCATTCTTACTGAAGGAAATTTGGTTGATTGCAAAGAATCTTTCTGCCATTCTTTCCAGTTGCTCTACAGAAGTCTCAACAGGCACATATGTTTCATTAAGAGTCTTAATCAATACCCTCTGATGTTCGGTGGAGTTTATCAATAGAAATAACAAGGAGACTTGTTCGGGAAACTTTTGAAGCTGGTTAATCACTTCATAATCTGCCATTTTTATCTTTTGAAAGAAATCCTCTGCTTCCTCGGCACACACAGGCTTTTTAGGTGGGAAGCGCTTTCTGGTGGCATTGTTTATTTCTTCCAAATTGGAGTATTTTTCAGCAGGGTGGTTTTCTTGAATTGCTCCTGAGATTTCTTTGCCCTTATAGGTCACCACTGTTTTGTTGTAATTCTAGGGTACAGTAGTAGGATCTGTAATGGGCTTTTGTGACGCGCGATCAATAACCACGGGCTCATTCAGCCTTGGTGGATTAATTGTTCCCCGTATCACATAAGGCCCCTTGGGCACATACATTTGGGCTGTCTTGTTCAACTTGAATCTCCTAGGAGGACTCAAGGTCATTTACCTTTCTTTGCGACCCTACGGGACATAGAGAATGGCATCTTTGGGAGGCATTGCCCCAGTTTCCATTACAACTTTCTTCTCCTGCTTTGGAGGGGCGGTTCTGTTCTTTTCCTCCCCTTTGTCTTGCTTCGGGGTAGCTTTTGGTTTCTTTTCTGCATCAGCGATTGCAATGATGGCCTTTAACTCTGGGTCAAATTCCTTATCCTCACAAATCATTCCAATTATCGACCCGTTGTTGTGGGCCGGCAGTGGGTTATTAGTCACGTTTGGGACTTCTTCATCCCTCAGCACTACCTTTCCCTGTTCTATTAAATCTTCAACGGCCTTCTTCAACGTCCGACAGTTGCTATGTCCCTCAGCTCCTGAGTGATAAGCACATCGGACGCCCCACTGATAGGATAGTGATTCCGGGTTTTGCCTGTTTTGGGGTATGGGTTGCAGCAAATTCATTTGGACCAACATAAGGAACAGGCTGGAGTAGGGTTCACCGATTGGTGTAAAGTTTGGTCTTCTGGGTGGTTCCCGAGTATGAAAGTTATTCCGGGGAGGTCGGGGATTATAGTAGTTCTGGTAAGGAGGCTGGCTTCTAGGAAGTGGAGCTTGATTTCGGTTGGCTTATTTCGGTGGCCGGGCATAAGTTGAGAATTCATGACCATGTAGGGCTGAGGAGCATAGGCCATATCTTGGTGGGGTAGTAGTATTGTAGGGTTCTTTCCAAAAAAAGGGACCTAGGGGTATGGTGTTTTCTTGCACCTAACGCTGCCATGGATGTTTCTTCCTTTTTCTTGCCCCTCTCTATTCCTCCAGACCCACCCTGAATGGCTTGGGAGGTAGCTCTAATAGCGGATTGGCTCAAAATTCGACCAATTTTCAATCCGTTTTCGACCATTTCGCCAATCTTGATGGCTTCAGTGAATGGTTTACCCATTGCAGACACAATATTTTGGAAGTAGTCTGCTTCCTGAGCTTGGAGGAAAACTGTGACCATTTCGACCTCATCCATCGGAGGTTTTACCCTGGATGCCTGTTCGCATCATTTAACTGCAATACTCTCGGAAGCTTTCCGAGGATTTCTTCTTCAGGTTTGTCAATGAGTTCCTATCTGGAGCTATGTCAATATTGTGTTGGAACTGGTTGATGAAGTCTCTAGCAAGATCATCCCATATGTGCCTGCGGGATATATCCTGGTCCATATACCACTCAGACGCGATACCAACCAGACTCTCTCCGAAATAAGCCATGAGGAGTTCCTCTTTTCCGCCAGCTCCTTGCAACTGGTTGCAGTATTTTTTGAGATGAACAATAGGATCACCTTGCTCATCGTACTTCTCAAATTTTGGGGTTTTGAATCCCGTGGTAGGTGCACATGGGGGAACATGCACAAATCAGCATAAGACACACTTTTTGCCCACTTAAGCCTTGTATATTCTTTAAACTCTGCTCAAGACTCCTCATTCTTTTTGTCATCTCATCTTGCTCGGGTGCTTTGGGAGTTTGATCTTGCCCTGGTGTAAGCTCGTATCGAGGCGGCTGAGGGTAAGCATTGGTAGTAAACTGGGTAGGTTCCAGTGAGAAAGATGGTGCTTGAAATGTGAATGAAGATGAATCGAAGTTAGGCCTGGGTAAAACAGATTGTGCCGTAGCTGAGCAAGGTGGTGCGGTGAATATCTTTGATGCCGCACCTGGCGCTGGCACCTGGGGGTAAGACTCAGAAGGTGATTCAGCAAAGTGAGCTGAAATGGTAGGATACCCCAGCGGGGTATTTGGATAAGTTATGGGGATGTTGGTAGTCCCACTTGCCCTAGGAAAAAGCTCAGGGAATCCAGGGATCATACTTGGTGGCTCTTTTCCATTGCCCCAGGCATCCCACATTTCCATCATGCGGAGACGCAGAATCCTATTTTCCTAAGCAGTTGCCGACTCAGAAGTTGGGATTGCTGAGATTGAACTATCCTCCGGGATAGGAATTGTTGGCAGAGAAATTTCTGAAGACATTTCAACATTTCCTTTCAACCTCGTGAAGTATGTATGAACACTTCCTTTCGACCTTGTGAAGGATGGATGGACACTTCCTTTTGACCTCGTGAAGTATGAATGTGAGCCCAGATTACCACAAAACCAACCACTTTTTCTATAGAACCTGGATGATAGCAGCAACAAATAGTGAGTTTGAAACAAATAACAGATAGGTAATCTCACGTTGGGGTGTGATGCACCTATACAATTAAATGGGTTTCTACATGTTTTGCAATGGTTGCATGCGTCATTTCGGTTTTTCCTTACGCTTTCCAAATTTTATATTTTTTTATTTCCCTTTTCTCTTATTTAAGGGTACGGTCGAGTCTGATGAAGATTGCCTATGTATCATGACCCTGCATGAATCAGACCAAGCGTAGTTCGTGAAAATAAATGCAAAAATAAGAAAACAATTTTTTTTTTGGGAATTTTCAATTTTGTGATTACAAAAGCTACTAGACTATTATTTGTTTTTCTTTTCTTGAACAACGGAAATTACAAAAACAGACTCAAAAGCAAAAATACTGACTCGATTAGCTAGGAATACATCAAAGCTTCAAATCCTGGGACCTGTAGAGCATCGTTCGGCATCGCCGCAGGCCTGCGTGCAAGATCCCTTTGCAACTGATCTAAATTATTCATGACCTAGCGAACAAATATCATCACTGCGGCAGAGGACGTGGTATGACCCATTCGCTCACCGGCCTGACACTTCATGACAATATAGTGGGCAATGTTTCTGATCCTTTCCCTGATTCGGCCCTTTTCTTGGAGGAGTCGGCTTATTTGTTGGGTACGAGCCTCTAGCACCTGAGACTCCTGGAAGTGCAGGTCTTGTAGCAATTTTATTTCTTTTTCCATCTCAGCAAATAACCCATAGGACTGGTCTCTCTTGGCTTGGGATTCTTTATCCCGCTGGGCTATCTTTTCTTCCATATTATTCATTTTTCTCTTCATTTTGGCAATGCTCCCCTCGTAGTTTCTCCTCATTTGTTGCAAAAATTGGGCTCTTTCTTCAGTCTTCTTGGCCCATTGTGCCCGAAGCCTTGCCATGTTTCCTTCGAATTTTTCTAATTCTTCTTGGCAGTCCGAGACTTGTCTCTTTAACCCTTTGATCAACCTTTCATCAGATAGATTTCTTTTTTGGTTCTTGGCATCTATTTTCATTTGCTTAATTTGGTTTTTGAGTGCTTCGTTCTCCTGAGCTAATTTCTTTTTATCACCCTCGTCGGCTGTAGCCTGTACACTCTTGTCGAATTGGAGGTCCCGGCCTGTTGCTCCAACTGTCCTATTCTAGCTCGGTACTCCCTTTCCTTGGCTTGCCAATCCCATTGAACCTGGACCTCATCGGTGAATTGCTGCACGTGTGGCCTTTTAGCGGGCCTCTCAGGGATTTGAAACTTTTTACCAAACCACGTCAAATATTTAGGATCTACCTCGCCTCTAGCTTTGTCCTGTATTATGGTTTTAGGCTCGAGGAACCGGCACTCATTCCATATCTTTCGGATTCTGCCTTCAGAGAATGTAGCCTTCGATCCTAACTCAATGACTTGCCCACTCAGATCTTTATCACTGTGCACTGTCTGGAATCTTCCAAGTTGTCGCAAAACTCGGTAAGGAGCATAAGGCTGTATGCTTTGAATACCCATCAAAAGAATATAAGGGACCTCTGCTGATGTGTATACAACTTCAGTAGCAGGAATTCACCCATAAGCCCATTCAACTTTATCTGCGGTCAGGGATCTAAAGCATGACGACCAGGCCTCAGTACCTTCAGGGAACTCAATACTTGTCACCCGGGTCCCGAATTCGGCAATACAACTCAACCCGGTTAAACCGTAGTTCATATACCCTGTGCGGTGACATAGGTGCTCCTGCATCCACAACTGCAACAGAAGATTGCAACCTTGAAAGAATTTTACACCTTCCCAACACTTGGTCAAAGCTCGGTACATTTCTGCTACAATCAGGGGAACCACTGTGCTAGTAGGTTTTTTCATGGCAACATCTAGCATTCCTACCAGGTCGAGGTCTATGTGACCATATTTTCTCGGACAAACCACCACTCCCAGAAAGGCTACCATGAAGGCTAATCCTCGGCGGGCTTCCTATTTGTCTTTATTCCCAGTATATGTCAAGACGGTGTTGGGTTCCTCGAAACCTTTTGGGTTACCATACCGGTGATATAAGAAATGCAATGTACAACACCCTTATGCTAGATGCGGGTCTTGAATGTCCCGGCTGATGTTCAACAAATCCAAGAACCTGTGAAGGGTTACCGGTCGTGGGGCCAATGGGTATCTACCTCGGAGGTTCCCGTTAAGACCCGCGTATCCCGCAATCTCTTCTAGTGTAGGGGTGAGTTCAAAATATGAAAATCGGAATACATTATGGGTCGGGTCCCAAAATTGTATTAGTGCATTGATAATATCATTCCTTGGTTGGATGTTCAATAGATCAACAAGACCGCCCAAAATTTTGACCACAGTATCTCTACTTCCTTTTCCAAAATCATGCCACCACATATGGAGTTTCAAAGGGATCTCGCTCAGGACTGAGAAGGTTTCGATGTTATTTGAAGTCATCCTGCACATTATTTAAAGGGGGAATTTAAAGATTTATTTTGAAAAATGGCTATTTTTTGCAAAAAATTCTTTATTTAGAAAACAAGGATGTGGTTTTGCAAATACGGCCTTTCAGCACTTCTGGGAGGAAGATTTTAAGGCTGTGCCCACAAACCATTTAAAAATGACTTAGGGTGGTTGTTCTTGCAAAAACGGCCTTCCGACGTCCTTTGGGGACATTCGGCTTTCTTTTACACAAGAATGACCTCACCCGACTTATTTAAAATTTTGACATTTTTGGGCTATTTTCGCAAAAGGGAGGTTGGACCCGATGAGGGTTGCCTACGTATCCCACATCCGGTGAGAATCAAACCAGCGTAGTTCGGGCCAAATAAAATAGACTCTATATATATATATATATATATATATATATATATATATATATATATATATATATATATATATATATATATATATTTTTTTTTTTTTCCAAATAAACTATTTTGAAAACAAGACAAACTAAAAATAAAGAATTTTTTTAATTATTTTTATTATTTTTTGAATAAAACAAACTATTTTAAAAAAAATGTTTTTTTAAAAAATGGGCAGAATTTTGACGCTATTCGGGCATTGGTATTTTTCAAAACTAGTGATTAACTCTCTTAAACCTCTACACTGCTACTTCTATTTTTTTTTCAATATTTAAAAAACCGGCCAACATGCAAGTCTGAAGCAAATAAAAGCACAGGTAGCAAGTAAGATGCATCAGGATGGTCTTTTTTATTTCGGGTACACCTGTCCTAGATAGAACCAACCCCTATGTTGAGTCTCCAAGGTCAAATGTACGTGATGCAAACAAACGTTCCTACTAGGGATCCGGCATGAGGCTTTGTTATACTATGTTAAAAACCTGGGTTTATTGTTCTAGACCTGGCTTACCCGAGTGGACAACTCGAGCCCGGGAGGGGGGGGCAGCGTACCGGGGATACAGAAGCTTCGCCGGCTTAGCAACTTATCCAAACCTCGTTCTAATTTAGGAAAGACTCTAAACAGAAGAGAAGCTACACGAAGTGCACCTTTCTCCATGATGTAGAAGACTGAGAGAGAGGAAGGGATTCGCGACAGTTTATATATATAATTTCAACAAATTTCAAAGCGGTAAAACATTTAGCACATATAGCATGGAACATGTAGGAAAATCAGATAAAGCCAAATATAACAATTATTCTAAGCTCGAATTCTTGAACCCTGAACCAAAATTCTGGGTTCATGCTCCCCAGCAGAGTCACCAGAGCTGTCACACCTCTTTTTTTACATACCTACCCCGAAGGATAAATGTATAAGGGATTTAAAGTGACATTATTCGAAATGGGATTATTTATTTATTTTTAGAGTCGCCACTTGGGAAAGGATTGGCTTTTGGTGTCCCAGGTCACCGGTTTAACTGGAATCCCAAATCGAGGAAAATTTCGACTTCCCATTTGGAGTCTGTGAACCAGAAATTCTAAATAAGGAATTCTGTTGACCTGAGGGAAGGTATTAGGCACCCCCGGATCCCGTGGTTCTAGAATGGTCGCTTAAATTATTATAAATGGCTAAAATCTGATTTTTACACATTCTCCAACCTATTAATGCAATTTTTAGATTATTTACCGCTTTTAGTTAATTTTTACGAAAGTGAACGTCGTTTAAAAACGTATTTTTGGATCACGTCACATGAAATGCACCCGGATCCTCGACACATTTTTATTTAACGTTTTTGGATTTGGATTTTGGTTGCATGAAATGCACACCCGTATTTAAGAAGGTAAAATTATTAAAAAGCGCGCCTAAAGAGATTAACGTGTTATTAACTCTGCGAAGGGCCGTGAAATTCGCTAAACGGCACGCTCCGAATGCTAAGTATTTTTTAATTAAGCAATTAATGAGAGCCCCACAATTTGTGTGTTTTTGTTTGGCGAGACTCATCTCAATTTATTATTTAAGGTCAACCTAAATCAAACTAAAATTTTCTATCTATTATTTGTCTCTAAGAGGGCTAATTAATTTACATTTATAAATTCAAGCCTCGAATTCAAGTCTGAATTCAAAAAAAAGGGAGGATCCTTTTAATTTGAACCCGCCACCTAATTCGAAACCCAAATTTATATTTGCGAATTAATCCCACGAGTTCCTAATACAATTTATTGGATTTTAGCTTATAGCAATTTTGGGCCTTCAACTTGGGTTTTGAAATTGGCCTGACGAGCAAAGGTGCTGTCAGTGGGCTAAGTGGATTGGTACTAGCCTGGGTTTCAACACAGGCTTCAAATAGATCGTCCTCATTCACATTGGGGTCCAAATAGCTTGGGCTACGCGCCCTGGGCCTATCAACGGGCCCAAACAATTTTGCTGTCAATTTTAAGACATTCAATTTATGGATCAGACCAACCAGGAGAGGGGAACTCCAATTTCCAGATCATTACTGCCTAAGTCTAAACTTGACACTTAATCTGGACATGGTACAAACAATTAGAAGCTTGATTGCTGGTTAATGTAATTAAACTTGAAACCTATTTAATGTGCTGGAATGTCGAATATGTGATCTCAAAGTTGACTATAACTGTTTGCCTTAATTATAATACTACTTCTACTATTATTTAATCATAGAATTGAGGTCAACTGTTTATTAACACAAGAAGCAGTCACTGTAGCACATGAGATTTTTTATTATTACTTATATGACTAATCCTAATGCACTACAATGTTTTACAAAATTATAAGTCAGTAACAAACAAATTATAATATCAATGTATAGCTAACATGGCTCTCACTAACTCAAATCAAAGTCCATATAGTCCAGTCCAATTACGACACTTAATTATTAAAACTGGAGTCAACTAAACTACATAACATCAAGCCAAAAGTAATTGGATTTCCATTTCACTTCTCAACTCAAAGGTATATCACCATGGTTTAGAGCTTTGTACCTAGATAATGAAAAAAAATAAGAGAAGAAGTGATCAGCAGTGACGGACAGCAGCAACTAGCAGCTTATAGCATCAGCAAATAGAATCAACTCTTAAACCAAAATAGCACCACAACACCCAGGAAATAATAACAGGAATCAACAGCAACAAGATAACCCCAAATACACTTGTTTGACCTCAAATCTACTCAAAAGTGAACGAGGAATTCTCTGAAATCTTCAGCAACTTTCAGCAACCACAATTTAAGCTAAATGATGTGAATCCAAACACTAAAACTAGAAATTAATCTAAATATTTCAATGGAACAGTATTTTTGGTTTTTTTTGGAGTTTTGTGAGTTTTTTTTTTTTTGATTTTTTCTGGAAATTTTAGATCAAAAAATGAAAGTGTTTCCTACTAGAACTCAGATTTGGATTCCTTTGAATTTGAAATTAAAATTTGAGCTTTCAGCTTCTAAGAAGAGTGTTTTGGAAGGGAATTATAAGCTGGAAGGGATTTTGGAATTTTCAAGGATCAAAACCTTGGGAATTTTTCAGAGGGTCTAAACTTTCTTTTTTAGTGTTCCTCCTTGTATCTTTTAAGCTCTATCACTCAGAATATTTTTCTTGTTCTCAAACTCTAGCTGTTCAAAATCCTCTTTGTTTAGTGGGTGTCCCTCCCATTTTATAAGCTCTCAAAGTCTTTTTCCTGATTTTAGGCAACTAGTGGTCAATTAACTATTCTAACTCATTCCTTAAAACCAGAAAGGTATTCCCATTATTCTTTGTCTATTAATTTTTCCAATTCCACTCAGCAATGTCTCCAATCAGTTCATTAGTAGCCTACCTATTAATTAATCAGCAATATCCTAATTCCCAAGCTACCGCTTGAATTACCCCTGAAATCCCTTTTGGAATATTCCTGACTGTACAATTAGAACCTCTGAAAATTCTAAACATTTACAGAATAGACAAACAATTCCTTAATACACAATCGCTAAGAAATAAGAACCAATTTTCTGAAACCTAAAGGCTTAGCATTGAAACATTATCATACATTGCCCTTCATATGAACAATATATATGGACATTAGCAAGAAACTAACAATGAGGAACCTATTTAAATCATCAAAAATAGTTATACCAGCTAATTAACAGGGAATCAAACAATACTAAGCATGCTGGTTTCAATTTCATTGAGCCTAGTTACCCTAGGGCCAATTCAAACACAATCTTAAGCACAAAAGCCGATTAATAAATCAAAAAACCAAACAGAATGGAAAAAATAGAAGAAAATTAGAACCTAACCCCACTCGGAACCTAGACTAATCAAGAAAGAAGAAGAAGGAGAAGAAACACAATAAATATCCAACAAAGAAAAACAGAAAAGAAAAACTTACCTCAAAACTAAACGGACAATGTTCTCGACTTAAACTTCGACGATTCCCTAGATTTGTGGCTGGAATAAACTTCAATTGTGTGTTCTCAATCGAGAGCATACAACTGAAATCGATTCCAACCTCAAACCTTTAAAACCTCACTGATTGGAATTTTTGGTTCGAACTCTGACCTAATATTCGAACAGTTCAGGAGAGATTCGAGGGAAACTATTGGTGGATTAGGGGTGAGGGGATTAAGGATGTCATTGGGTGTTAGTTTGGGACTTATTGGAAGCGGCGCCGCCATCGGGGAATTTTCTGGCACCGCTAGGGTTCTTAGCTTCAATTCGATATTCGAAAAGCTCTGGTGTGATTTGAAGGAAGGGGTTTGGATATTCAGGAAGAGGAAGTTGAGGTGGTTCTGTGGTGTATTTTTGGAGATCATCGGAGACTTGCCGCCGGAAACGGCAGAAGGATTGTTTGTTTTTTTTGCTTATTCGAAGGGTTAGGCTGAGATTCGAAGAAAACCAACGGTAGATCGGAGATGGGGAGGTTGAGAGGAGTTTGTGGTGTTAATTTGGTGAGGTTTGGTGACTGACCGCCGCCGTGGGCGATTTTCGGCAGGTGGTCAGCTGCGGAGCAAGGTCTGGTCTCTGAAGACCTTTAGAGAGACGAAGAGGGAGGGGGAGGGGGGTTCTAAGGGGGGCTGGATGTGTTTGGGCCTTATATACTGGGATGGAAATCGAATCCAAGCCGTTGGATCAATTGAGATCAACAGCCTGGATCAATCACTTAAACGAAACAATGTCGTTTAGACACCTTTGAGATTGGGTCGGTTTCTGATTGAACGGGTCGGGGGCCGGATATGGGTTATGGGTAGAATTGTGGACCGTTGGATGGGGAATGGATGGATGGATGAGATTAGTTGTCATTGAAATGACGTAGTATTGGTATTATACTACGTCGTTTGGATGGTCTGAAAGACCAGCTGATTTGGACCGGGTGAGGTGCTGGCTTGGGCTGGTTTTTAGCGAAAATTGTTTGGGCCATTTGAATTAATATTGAATTTGGCCCAATTCTAATTTCCTTCTTCTTATTTTGGTTTTCTTTTCAATTTTCTTTCCTAATTAAAATAAAATACAAACCTAAATTTAACCTCGACCAAATTATCCTAAAATACCAATTAACTCTAAGTAGTAATTATCACAAATAATTAAATATCAAAATAAAAGAAAATCACACAATTTTAAAATTAAACACTAAAATGCAAGAAAAAATACAGTTATACACATATTTTTTCATTTTTTTGTAAAATAAGTAATTTACTACTTAATTCAAGAAATGTAAAATCAAATCCTAGACACATTTGCAACCTATTTTTTTTTGTATTTTCCATTTATTTAAACACATAAACATGCATGGACACGGGCAAATAATGACATAAAATACCATGAAAATTCCCTAAAATGCACACAGTAAAACATAAATTTTTGTTTTGATTTCTTTGGGAGTAGTTAGTATGGGGCAAAAATCACGTGCTCACAACGATATTTTGACATAAAAAATTGTAACTTCTGTCTTTTATTCTCTCACAGATGGTGAGGACACACGCTACTCGAGATGATAAGGCACTCGCGCCCCCTACTGCAGCCATCAGAGGCCGGGCCTAGGGTAGAGGCCGAGGACGCACACACAGTGCAGCGAGAGCACCTGGGCGAGCTGCCGCCGAGGTACCACCAGCAGATCCAGCCGGAGTCCAGGCACCTGACACGCCTACTGCCATTACTACTCCAGTCCTTCAGGAGACATTAGCTCACTTCATGTCTATATACACCACCTTGGCTCAGGCAGGGTTGCTTCCCCTTGTTGCAGCCACATCCCAGGCCGGGAGAGGAGCCCAGAATCTCGTCGCCCGCACCCCTGAGCAGAGAATGCACGCAGAGCAGGTCCTAGAGATCATTCCTGTATCACCGGTAGTGCCAGTTCAGCCCGAGGGTGGGTCAGCTACTTCAGAGGATGAGCAGCGGAGACTTGAGAGGTTCAAGAAGTATGATCCTCCATTATTCAGTGGATTAGCATTAGATGATGCCTTGGGATTTCTAGAGGAGTGCCACCGTATCCTTCGCACTATGAGCATAACAGAGTCTAGCGGGGTTTCCTTTACTGCCTTCCAGCTTCGGGGAACTGCCTATGATTGGTGGCGTACTTATGAGATAGACAGTACAGCCGAGGCTGCTTCACTGACCTAGACCCAGTTCTCAGATATGTTTATAAGAGAGTTTGTCCCTCAGAGCCTCAGGGACGTATGAAGCACAGAGTTTGAGCATTTGCGCAAGGGTGATATGACCGTTTCGGAGTATGCTATCCGTTATACCGGATTGGACATGCATGCACCGGCCTTGGTTGCTACAGTTCGTGAAAGATTTTGCCGGTT
This sequence comes from Nicotiana glauca, assembly GCA_026770625.1. Lineage (NCBI taxonomy): Eukaryota > Viridiplantae > Streptophyta > Magnoliopsida > Solanales > Solanaceae > Nicotiana > Nicotiana glauca. The sequence goes on along the minus strand of MU719212.1, from coordinate 46,603 downwards.
TATTGAGGGGCTTATTCCACTTATCAGATCTAGCATAGCTCGAGAGTTGGAGATGGACATTCCTTATCAGCAGGTAGTGAGCATTTCTAGGAGGATCGAGGGTATGCTTGCTAGGGAGCGAGAGGAGAGAGAGGCCAAGCGGTCTCGAGAGTCGGGCCACTACTCTGGTGCCCGTACCCGAGCAGCAGGTCGTCATGGCAGGTGTTATGTGGGTCTCCCCATTCATTCAGCTCTTCCAGCAGCCAGCAGTGCTCTAACTCTGCCTAGACCTCAGGATCCTTACTATGCACCTCCAGTTTCTAGCGCGCCTCCTCTGCAGGGTGCTTTCAGAGGTCAGTCCAGCAGACCTAGCCCTAGTCAGTCACAACCACCGCGTCCTCCCAGTTCTTGTTTCGAGTGTGGTGATACATGCCATATGGTTATGGACTACCCCAGACTTGGTAGGGGTGCATCTTCACAGATTGCTCAGCCACAGCGTGCTCTTTAGAGTTCTCAGGCCATGATTACAGCTCCAGCTGCTACCCCATCTGCCCAGCCGGCTTGGGGCGGAGGTCGGGGAAGTAGAGGTTGCCCTCGAGGGGGAGGCCAGGCTAGATATTATGCTATTCCTGCTCGTACCGAGGTTGTTGCCTCTGACTCTATCATTACAGGTATTATACTGGTTTGTCACAGAGAGGCATCGGTTCTATTCGATCCGGGCTCTACTTACTCTTATGTGTCTTCTTATTTTGCTCCACATTTGGGTGTACCCCGAGATTCCTTGAGTTCTCCTGTATATGTTTCTACTCTTGTGGGGTATTCTCTTGTTGTAGATCGCGTTTATCGGTGATGTCTGGTTACTATTCATGGTTTTAAGACCAGAGCGGATGTATTGTTACTCAGTATGGTTGATTTTGATATTATCTGGGTATGGACTGGTTGTCGCCCCATTATGCTATTCTTGATTGTCACACCAAGACCGTGACGCTGGCTATGCCAGGTATTCCACGTGTTGAGTGGAGTGGTACTTTAGATTATACTCCCAGTAGAGTTATCTCTTTCCTTAAAGCTCAACGTATGGTTGAAAAGGTGTGTGCCACATATTTAGCTTATGTGAGAGATGTCAGTGCTGATACCCCTTCTGTTGATTCAGTCCTAGTGGTACGGGATTATCCCGATGTGTTTCCAGCTGATCTTCCGGGCATGCCGCCCGATAGAGACATTGATTTTGGCATTGATTTGTTGCCGGGCACTCAACCCATTTCCATTCCTCCGTATCGTATGGCTCCTCCTGAGTTGAAGGAGTTGAAGGATCAGTTGCAGGAATTGCTTGATAAGGGTTTTATTCGACCCAATGTCTCACCTTGGGGTGCTCCTGTCTTGTTTGTGAAGAAAAAGGATGGTTCTATGCGCATGTGTATCGATTATCGCCAGTTGAACAAGGTTAGAGTGAAGAACCTTTATCCTTTGCCTCGTATTGATGATTTTTTTGACCAGCTTCAGGGCGCACAGGTGTTTTCTAAGATTGACTTGCGCTCGGGTTACCATCAGTTGAAGATTCAGGAGCCAGACATCTCGAAGACTACCTTTAGGACTCGGTATGGTCATTACGAGTTCCTTGTTATGTTATTTGGGCAGACCAATGCCCCAGCAGCTTTTATGCGTTTTGATGCACAGTGTGTTCAGGCCATATCTCGACTCATTTGTTATTATTTTTATTGATGATATGCTGGTGTATTCCCAGAGTCGGGAACATCATGAGCAACACCTGAGGATCGTGCTTCAGACCTTGAGAGAGAAGAAGTTATATGCAAAGTTCTCAAAATATGAGTTTAGGTTGAGTTCTGTGGCATTCTTATGCCACATGGTATCGAGTGAGGGCATTCGGGTGGATCCGAAGAAGGTAGAGGCCGTGCAGAATTGGCCCAGGCCGTCCTCAGCTATAGAGATTCGCAGTTTCCTTGGTTTGGCGGGCTACTACCGTCGTTTTGTGGAGGAATTTTTATCGATTGCGGCCCCTATGACTGTTGATGCCCAATTTCTCCCCTAAGTTTTTATACCCAAAATATTTCCAGAATAGCATATTTGTGCATTTATAAGCAAACCCAAAGGTTTTGCCATTTCTTTTAATTTTTAAACCAATTGATTGCCTATTTTAGTACAACAAAATCCTGTAATTATTTTCCAAAAATTATCATTTTAGCTTATTTTATTCTCATATTTATACCAAAATGTAATTAGGGTGGTTTTTGCATATTTTTTACGAATTTATTTGGTATTTTAAAAGTTAAATTGCATATAATCGCAATTATAGCCTATTTTGTAATTGATAGCATTTTATAATTATAAAATTAACCCCAGCATTTTTAAATTAATATTTATATAATATATGTTTATCCAGTACTTTTAATTTGCTTTTAAAATTGTTATTGCTATTTTTATAAAAAACAAGAGGGGAAAAGTGGCTATTTACAATCTAGCCTCAATTGTATTGCATTTTCAGCCAATTTGGCACCATAATTTAACCCCAACTCAGCCCAAATTACCCAACCCAATCACCACTTTAACCCGACCCAACACCTATTCAACCGACCCAGCCCATAACCCCTTTCAATCTCGGCCGTTAATCATTTAGATCAACAGCCCCCGTTAGTTCTTTCCTTATTAATCCCAACGACCCCCATAAACCCTATCATTTCTCACAACACGCCGCCTCTAAATTCCCCTCCTCTCTCAACTCTCTCTCAGCTCACCTCAAATCCTAGCCGCCGCCTCTCACTGAAACCCTAATCCATGGCTTCCCAGGCTCATCGGAGGCCTATACTAGCCTCTCATAGCTTCTGCGTGCTCGTTTCTAAAGGTCCTATGACCAGATCTTGAAGGGTTTCGACCAAGCCTTTGCTCGATGACTGTTCTCCGTTCGTCTTCAACCTTTCTCCGGCCAGTCATGGCTATTTGAGTTCGACCTTCGACTCTCCTGCTCAGATCGATGGTTTCCAAAGCCTTTCTCATCACCTGGGTTTCTTACGAAACCCTAATCTCTAAGGTTCCTTCGATTTATTTTTTCAGATCTGCTCCGGATCTAAGTGTGTGTGAACTTTCTATGCATTTTTCTCGAAGTTTCTTTAATTTTTGCTTTCAAAAGCTCTTTATTCTTCAACTAGGGTTTCATGTTAAGTTATTTCGAACCTCTTCTCTGATTCTCGACATGTTTTACTATGTTTTGCTTGTAATGTTTACTATCTGAGTCAGCATGTTGAAAATCCTAATTTTTGGGATTTTGTTTGAGTTTCTTAGTCTGTTTGTTAATATTCGTTTGATTTACCTTTTTTTTTTATCTGAGTTAGCATGTTGAAAACCCTAATTTTTTGGGGTTTATTCGAGATTCTGAATCTGTTTATTTGTTTATCTCCTCTAAACTAAATTGATTTCGAAAACCCTAGTTTCTTTGGGGACTATTCGATTTCTTTGAAGTTGTTTGTGCAACTCGTCTATTGAAATTGCTCTATGTGGTTCTTTTACTTTAACTCTCTTTTTCTTCATGTGACTCTTTTGGTTCTGAGTTATTACTACCTTTCAAACTCAACTATAGTTTTCACTCGACTCTTTGCATGCTTCTGATCTTCTTCTCTATTATTAAACACTGAAACCTGACTATCATGCTTCGAATGTTTTCTTTTGAGCTATTACTATATGCTGTTCTTTTACCATAGCTTGGCTCACATGTCTATTGCTTGTGCATTCATTTATATACTGAGTCCCTTCTGTGATTGATTTTTCAAACTCGTAACTGATTTCTAAAACAAAAAAAAACTTTTCCTTTCGTGAAATTCTAATTTTTTACTCGCCTGTCACGGGTTAATTGATTATCTTTCTTTGCTTGACCTTACTAAACCCTTTCAAAAATAAGTACAATCCTGTACTTAGACTTAAACACCTACTGTGTAATTTTACTGCTCCTTTTATGGCAACAACTATTCTGCTTACAACTTGATTTTCTTTCCTTATCTTGACCCTGTTAGTATCCATTTGAATAATAATCCCTTGATTAAAGGGAAGTCTTGTGTTAATTGATTCTGATTGTGATCATACCCATATTTGTGTTAAAGCTATACTTGTTACCTTATTCTTTACTCGTTTCAAAACTATAAATACCTATACTCTTCTCTTTCAAAAAAACACACACGACATATGCTCTGGTTTTCTCTTAAAATCACACTCACACATAAAGTTGTTCTTGCTATCTGTACTGTGGTTTGTTACAAGACTCCTGCTCTCTCTTTGCTTTCTGAAACTAGTATGTATTAGTTTATTTCTAGTATCAACTCCAATGTGTTTATTTACCAGTTCTATGTCCATGTTTACTTTCATGTCTGAAGCATTTAATCTTTGTACTATACGCTTATGTCCTGCTCACTTCTTGTAATGAATCCCATGCCTATGTCCCCTTTTGTGCTTTAAGTTATGGTTCATAAACATGGCAATATTCGAAGTTATTGTCCATGGATATGAACTGGACCCTCTAGGCCCTAAGCTTTGTCAGTTTCCCATCCCTATTGCCTTATTATGTGTGCTGAGTAACAGCTTTGGCCTGACAGTATTCTAGTTACTGCCCAGGCCATAGCTTTACCTTCAATAGGTCTTTACTCTCTAATGTTTGGCCAACAGGTTTGGTCAGGGGTGTGCCAGTCTACTTTATGGCCGGGCATGACCACCAGCCTGCCTGGGTATTCCCTACCCCCTTTTATTGCACTTGCACTCATTCTTAGAACTTAAGTTCTGCCCCTCTCTTGTGAGCCTTGCCTTGGGACCCTGAGCTCTCTCTGAACTTGGACACCTAAGAGCTGGCCCTTCCACACTGCACAACTTGATTTTCTGATTAGCATCTTGGGTGTATGCACTGCCTGGGGTTCCTGAAATCCCCTGGATCTCTGAAACACCCTAGATGAGAGAAGGCTTGGAAATCTGGATCTCGAAAGTGGCTCAATCTCATATTATTGGACACTATGTCTGAATTAGGCTGATCGGATGTAGCTGATGATTCCTGATGTACTTTTTAATTTCAGTTTTATTTCTTTTGTATAAAACGTAATAATTTGTATAAACTTGAGGATTTAGTAAAAAGGGGAGGGGGTTACTTTTATGCACTAAGGGTAGAAATCATGTCTATAGGGATTTATTTATGATTTGTGCAACTCCACGCATAGAAAATATGTCTATAGGATTCGACACTTGATCTCTGCAATAAAGCATTTAGATACCATGCCTATAGGGAATTGCATTGTTGCATATAATAGCATCATTAGGCAAACAATTAGGATTAAACAACTAAGCATGTAAAAAATATGGCTATAGGAATTCATACTTCTGCATTCAATAATGTCATTAGGCAAATAACTAGTTCTAACAACAGAGTTGTGCATAGTACCATGTCTACAGTACTCCTGTCTAAAGGGCTTAAATCAGTTAACGCATAGAGAGAATGCCTATAGGAACTTCGAACCTAAGCTGTCTTCACTCATTCAAAATAGCATTCACTTTTTTCAAAAATTAGCATTTTACTAAAATAGCGGATTTTTTTTAGACAAATTTGCATTTTTTTGAAACTTCTGTAATTCCTTTTCCTCAAATTAACCTGCATGTCTTTTGAGGTTTAATTCTTTTTCTGATTAAACTTTTTTTTTCAAAATAGTATACTCTTTTTCTGAAACTCCTCTCACTTCTTTAACTCTGTAGCTTTGCTCTATAATCAGTCTTCTGTTTTAAAACTAGTCATTCTGTTCAACACTTAGACAAAATGATTAATTAATCAATAAAATCGGTTTTAGTCAACTACATTCGAATGAGCATAATGTAGACTTTCCTTCTAAAAATATGTGTTGAACCAGTCCGCTTGTCGCTTTATTTAATTAAGACCAAACCAGTACGTGTAAGACATGCTAAACTCTATGACTTTTATCTGATTTATGGAGGCTTATTTGAGCCCTACTTGCTTATTTGTTCCCCCCTTTGTTTGCATTACGTGTTTTGATTGATGCCTTAGCATTTTTTCCTTTGAAAACTCTTAAAAGGCCTCCAACCCCTCTCCCTTTAGGACTAGTAGTCCAATTGCCTCCGGGACTGATAGGATTGGGACGGGTAATAGCATGCAATAAGTAATGATACTATTTCGTGATTTAATACTTTAACGGGGTGGGGACGGGTAGACATGGAGATGATGACAACACGATAACAGTATGCGTACAATTGGGTACCGGTGTTGTGTGAATGATGCACGTATTTTACAAGCCTAGTACCCCTTTTCCCTTGCATAATTATTGTTTTTGATTGTCAATTTTCAGTTCTTAAAATTCTGCCTTCTTGTCTAATCATTCAAAATTTCCCCCCTCTGATTTTTCACACTGCCCTTTCCTTTAAAATTTTCCGCCCATTCACTTCCTTGTTTGATAATTGGTATTCATTACTTGATCCCGTTTTTCTGCATTTTAGACATTCTTGCCAATAATTAAGGAGTCATCTATTTGAATTTCAGCATGTTTAATAACCTTTATGCATACCTACTTGCAGACTTTATGTGAAATTACCTTGTATGTTTGCTTGCTTTAAAGTCACAATTCTAACATAGCCGGGAACCACACTAGTGGATCTTGAGGGGTGCCTAACACCTTCCACTCGAGATAATTTCTAGCCCTTACCTGAACTCTGGTTCTTTATCTCAAATTCCTTCTTAAAATGTCCTATTGCATTATAATCATTAGGCAGCGACTCTCCAAATCCAAAACCCAATTCCCAAACGGGAATAGAGTTGTCTTTCCTAAATGTCGTAAACCCGATTTATCGCTCTTAGGGAGGGAAAAAGGGGGCGTCGACAGCATGGCGACTCTGCTGGGGATTCTATAGGCTTTTACCATTTCATGTTATATGTGACTTTATTGATTTCTTTTATTGCTTTTGTTTAATGCCTTTATTCGAAACTGACTTGTTTCCTTTTGTTTCTTTTTTTTCTTTAATTACTTTCATTTACCGCTTTTACATCAATGCTGTTGTAATTTTGAGCAATTATTGTAAACATTTATTGTATGAAGGTGAAAATACATGTCAATTTGTTTCATTCTTGTAAACTACATCTTCAACATCATATTACACTCGTGCCAAACAAATACTATAGCAACGCTTATAATGAGTAGTTGCGCTCTTCCAATACTATCACCCCTTAAATTTGGCAAAGGCATATTTGCGGTAAAACTAGTCGATCAGCGATGAAGTTGACGGTTCTGTGCCTTTCCCTCTTGAGTTGTCCGCTCAAGGGTACCTGTCTAATGCCCCAATAAAAACCTTACTCCGTTTAAACTGTACATGCATTATGGTCAAACCTAGACGAGTCAGTTATATTGTCCACATAATGACTCATTAAGATAGCCTTGTCCAACGTCCATCGGGTTTCCCTGAAACCCAAACGGACACCTCCACGTTTTGTGCATTTATTTGGAGAACTAAATTCTTGCTATGTTAATTATTGGTTTAAATAGTCGAGTCCGGTGGGGTAAGGGCCTAACGCTTTGTTTTGCAGAAAATGAGGCACGAATTCCCCAGATTTGGCATGGTAACCAACATTCATCCAAGGCTGCTGAATTGGTGGAAAGACCTCCACTCTAGTGATTAGACACTCGTCCGCAAGTACTTAGGGAATTTGCCTTCTCTTCTAGAAATTCAGACTAACAACAGAATCATAGAGGATGCGACATTGTTCCGGGATAGTGACAAGTCCGTGTTTCACTTTGGGGACCTTGAAATGACTCCTTTGCTCGAAGAAATAGGAGGTTTAGCTGGTATTCCTTGGGAGACTCCGGGTTTGCTTATGCCAGAGAATCGCAAAGGATGGGGTTTCCTTAAAATGATGGGACTGAAGAAGAACCCAGACTTAACATGCTTAAAAGACTCATGCATCCCATTCGACTATCTGTACGAGAGGTATGGCCATAGCAAGTCATACCGCACCTATTCAGATGATTTCGCCATCACCTCATTGGGGCACGTCCACAGAAGGGTCTTCATTTTTATGTTTTGCTTTTTGGGAATGATGGTGTTCCCTATGAAGAAGGCTAGGATCCACACCAGACTGGCTATGGTAACCAAGACTTTGATGGAAGGAATTGGCGGGCAGACTTTAAGCATAGTGCCCATGATCATTGCCGAGATATACCACGCCTTGGACAACTGTCAGCAAAAAGGCAGTCATTTCGAGGGTTGCAACTTATTACTTCAGCTCTGGCTCATGGAACACCTCCAGAAAGGGGAATACCGACAGGAGATCCTACACAGAGATTGGGATGATCACATCACCTTTAACAGCCAAGGCATATGAATTATATGCCTAAAATGTTTGCTTAGCCAAAGGACGCCAGAGAATGTGTAGAATTGTTTGAAAATCTGAAAGAAGACCAGGTACAATGGATGGTCGAGTGGTTCCCCACGAATGAATTCATTATTCGATCCCGAGACGCACCGTTTCTCATACTAATTGGTTTGATAGGAACTTATCCTTACATTCCTCTCTGAGCCATGAGGCAGGCCGGAAGAAAGCAAATCCTACCAAGGGTCGACAAAATGAGTCACTTTACGGCTGATTTCCAGGATGATGATAGCCCTCACAGGTGCTAAGCTCAGCACTTGTGGCACTGAAAAATCATTTTGGGGAGAGAACCTATTGAGCCAGACAGGTATCATGCCGGTTGTGTGCCATACTATTTGGGTTGGTTGGAAGAGAATGGCATGGGTCAGCCCGGGTTCGTTCGAGGTCATAGAATTATCGATGAGCACGCTAAAGCACGGGTTAAGTAGAATCAATTGTGCAAGAGAATTCGAGAGTGTGAAAGTGAGCACCGAGAAATACAAGAAGCCCATCAGAAGTTGATCGAGGAATGGAAAGATATGGCTGTCAGCGCCAAGAAGCGACTAGGGTATTTGGAGTGGGGTCTAGTGGAGCTGGAAGGGATGTTCATCAAGAGGATTGAAGACTGTCAAAACGCTGAAGGAAATGCAAACGGACATTTGGCCCGAGCTTATTTGCTGCTAGGACTACGCGAGCTGGTGAAGCTGTTTGAGAGAGACGAAGATGCCAAATCTGGGGAAGGTCCTTCTGGGACCAAGTAGTTAGGAGTCCTTTTATTCTTTATTTTAATGTAATAAGGCCAATGGACAATAGTGACATTTTACTTAGAGTCATTTTGGATTCGTCTTATTTTTATCAATAAAATGAGGCATTTAGCATTATAAGTTTTCCAAAACTATTTGTCGCTAAGCCTACCTCGGGCACAATGAGGCACCAAAATTAGGACTCGATTTATATTCTTGCACAATGTGTTTAAATACTGCAACATTTTTCCTCATAACCTGCACTAACTTGTTACATTTTGTTTTTCTTTTATTTTTTATTCCCCCCCCCCAAGGTTAGTTCGTGCATTCTGACATCATCATCATACTCCACAAGATCCAAGGGCCCTCGACCTCCTCCTCCTCCGAGTTAGAATGGGAGATCCAAGCACCAGAAAGGAGATTGAGATTCCTCAGGGTACCCCAGTTGCTAAGGAAACTGTTACCCAACTTGAGCAAAAACTGTTGAAATTCCGAGAAGAACTGGATCAGGTTTGAAATTTGGAAAACCTGTCATTTTCTCTCACCGCTCATGATGTCAACACCCAGAATCCCGCACCTCAATAGAACACCCCACAACCACAGATACATCCCACTCATACTCAACACTACAACACATGCCACACTCCCAACAACACTCCACTACTTATTCCCGATCCACTGAACACCACAAATGACCACCTCCACAACACTCCTATTTACGTAGATATTGTACCCCATTATACTCAACCAATCTCAAATGCACCTGACTCTGATAACAAAGACTCCCTTATCAGGAACTTAGCAGCAGAACTCAAGAAGTTGACCAGCCGAGTTCAGGGCGTGGAAGATAACAAAGGTATCGAGGGGTTAGATTATGAAGACCTCTGCATTCAGCCAGATGTTGAACTTCCGAAGGGGTACAAACCTCCCAAGTTTGAAATGTTTGATGGAATAGGAGATCCCAGAGTCCACTTAAAGACTTATTGCGATAAGCTAGTTGGAGTCGGAAAGGATGAGAAGATCCGTATGAAGCTCATCATGAGAAGTCTGAAGGGGGATGCTTTATCATGGTACATCAGCCAGGACCCCAAGAGATGGACAAGTTGGGTAGGCATGGCATCAGATTTCACGGATAGATTCTGATTCAATACAGAGACTGCATCGGATATATTCTACATCCAGAATTTGAAGAAGAAACCTACCGAAACATTCCGCGAGTATGCTACTCGTTGGAGGTCAGAAGCTGCAAAGGTCAGGCTGGCCCTAGAAGAAGAAAAAATGAACAGGTTCTTCGTCCGGGCTCAGGATCCCCAATATTACGAGAGGTTGATGCTGATCGAGGGTCAGAAGTTCTCCGATATCATCAAACTGGGAGAAAGAATCGAAGAGGGCATTAAGAATGGTATGGTTACTAATCTTGAAGCATTACAGGCCACCAACAAGGCTTTACAGTCTGGGGGCACATCCAAGAAGAAAGATGTGAGTGCCGTAATGGTCGTACAGGGAGCCAAATCACCACTAAAATGCCACACCTACCTATCACCTCCACTTACATATCAGCCCATCCCGAATTACCAAGCACCTGCGCCCTCTTACCAAAATGCACCTCCCGTCTACCAATCTTCTCCACCTCTCACATATCAAACCACTTCTCCCAGATACTCTCAACTAACACCTGTCTACCAGGCTTATAATGCTCAACCCTCTCACTACCAATCACCTCCCACCTGCCAAAATTTCCCTAGACCTAGGTTTGGCCGCAGACCACCCAGACAATACACAGCCATCGCTGAACCAATTGACCAGCTGTACGAGAGACTTAAAGTCATTGGTTATGTCACTCCTATCCCAGCCATAACTCCAGAAAATCCCTCACAGTGGGTCAACCCTAATAAGACCTGTGCATACCATTCTGGCATGAAGGGACACACCCTTGACTAGTGCCGCTCATTGAAAGACAAGATTCAAACCCTGATCGACAATAAGGTCATAGTAGCAAAGGAGCCTGCTCCTAATGTTCGCAACAACCCTCTTCCTGACCACAAAGGTGGAGACATTCACATGATCGAGATTGAAGATGATTGGGACCCTAAAGGGTCGATAGGTTTGATTGCTGAGGGGGATGAACCGAAGAAACCAACAGATACACTTAACCCAATTGTTGTGCAGAATCAGCCCTCCAGGGACGATGAAGTAAACATGTCTATACCTCTCAAATTTGAAGTGCCTCCTTCTGCAAAGGCGCCCGGGCCAATTGAGGTTGAATTTGGAGTTCTAAAAGCACCTGCACCCTTTAAAGTTGTTGTGTTACCACCAAGGGTACCTATTCCTGTGACAATGTCAGACATAACACCATTCCATTCAAATGCCATACCATGGGATTACACTGCCGAAGCTAGGAGGTAAGGGAAGACCAAGACAGGAGAAACAATTGCCGCGCAAGGAATGACCAGAACAGTGAGGGTTTACACCCCAGCATACTTAGCAGAGTCCAGTAAGTAAGCCTCGGGATGGCCTATTGAAATTGGGCCCGACATTCTTTGGAGAAAAATACAAGCTAAGGAGTACTCGGTCGTTGAGCAATTGAACAAAAGACCAGCACATATCTCTATCCTAGCTCTTCTACAGAGCTCTGACGCTCACAAAAATGCCCTGATGAAGATACTGAGCGAAGCTTATGTGCCCAGCAACATAACCGGAGGTGAAATGGCAAATATGGTAGGGCAAGTGCTGGAGAGCCATAAAATCACCTTCCACGAAGATGAGCAGCTGCCAGAAGGACTAAGTCATAACAAGGCACTACACATCACCGTGCAATGCGAGGATTATTTCATCACTAGAGTCCTAATCGATGGAGGATCCAACCTCAATATCTGTCCAATGATAACTCTCAGAACTTTGGGAAAAAGCCTGCACGAGATCAAAGATGGGGCTATCAATGTCAAGGCCTTCGACGGGTTCCAAAGGTCTAACATTGGAGAAATCAGCCTATGCTTGCAAATGGGGCCAATATGGTTCGACGTCGACTTTCAAGTAATAAATGTCCCGTCATCCTATAACTTGCTATTAGGGCGACCCTGGATCCACACCGCTGGAGCCGTAGCATCAACCCTGCATCAGGCAGTGAAGATCGAATGGAATCACCAGGAGGTGATTATTCATGGCGATGGCAGTAACCCCATATGCAGTCGCCAGACCATTCCAATGATTGGAGGCAGAAGGAGAATAGGCGGAGAAATATACCACCACATCGAAAGGGTCAACGCTGTAGACAAGGACAAGTGCTGGGATAAAAAGATCGAAAGTATCCTGAATTGGTATGGGTACAAGCCTGGAAAGGGACTCGGCAAAAACCTCCAGGGGATCACTAAGCCCATCAAACTAAAGAAGCATGGTACTACATTTGGTTTAGGCGGTTATACTTGGGAATAATTCCAGAACTGGTCGCCACCTTGGCGAGGCACCTACTATCCGTTGGAGCTTCCGATACCTAGCCTGGAGCAGACCTTCCAACCGGCAGATACTATATATGGGTCAAAGGAAGATGAAGCATTGGCAACCATGAAGAATCTATTTCTAGAGGATGATGATATGGACTACTGTGTTCTTTTCGATGAGGAAGGGGAGGAAGGCCCTTCCATACAAGCTGTGAACCGAGAGACCGCCTCAACAATTGGTCAATTAGAACCGTCAGGGCGCGGAAGGCTTCGGGGTAGAAAGGCTAAACAAAAGCACCATGCATCTCATTTTATTTTGTTTTACTAGCTGATTTTCTTTCCACATTGTCTTTAATTTTGAAAACAGCTCCGATGTTTCAAAAATTATGAATTTAATCAAAGCATTTCAGTTTATCATATATCTCGCTCTTATTTTTTTCTCTATCATTTACTCTATTTTTACACAACATTACTATTACTTACTTTGATGATGAACCAACGATTGTGACTTACAACGAAACAGCGCAACAAAATGATATAGACTCAGAAGAAGATGAAATACCTGAAGAGGTCGTCAGAGAGGTTGAGAATTTTGAGAATAGACCTAAGTCTAACCTGGAAGAAACTGAGGTCGTTAATTTGGGAGATATAGAAAATGTCAAAGAAACTCCCATCAGTGTTCACCTGTCGCCCTCAGAAAAGGAAGAATATACGGAATTTTTAAAGAAATATGAGGACATATTCGCCTGGTCGTATGATGATATGACTAGTCTCAGCACCTCCATTGTAGCTCACAAACTGCCAACAGATCCAACCTGTCCGCCGGTAAAACAGAAGCTCAAGAAATTCAAACCCGACATGAGTTTGAAAATCAAAGAAGAGGTTACTAAGAAAGTCAAATCCAACGTTCTCAGGGTAGTGGAATATCCAACATGGTTAGCCAACATCGTGCCGGTACCAAAGAAGGATGGGAAGGTTAGAGTCTGTGTCGACTACCAAGATCTTAACCGGGCTAGTCCTAAAGATGACTTCCCCTTGCCAAATATACACATTCTTATCGACAACTGTGCCAAGCATAAGTTGCAGTCCTTTGTTGATTGTTTTGCCGGATACCATCAGATATGGATGGATGAGGAAGATGCAGAGAAAATGGCTTTCATCACACCATGGGGAATGTATTGTTACAAAATGATGCCGTTTGGGTTGAAGAATGCTGGCGCCACCTATATGAGAGCCATGACTACCATATTTCACGACATGATACACAAAGAGATCGAGGTATATGTGGACGACATCATCATCAAATCCAAGAAAGCCATTGATCATATGGAAGACCTGAGAAAGTTCTTCAACAAACTGAGGAGGTATAATCTGAAACTGAATCCCGCCAAGTGTGCATTCAGGGTTCCTTCTAGAAACTTATTGGGTTTCATCGTGAGTCATCGAGGAATAGAATTGGACCCGTCAAAGGTCAAAGCCGTTCAAGAATTTCCACCACCAAAGAACAAGAAGGACGTAATGAGTTTCTTGGGAAGACTCAACTATATCAGCCGACTCATAGCTCAGTCCACAGTCATTTGTGAACTCAGCTTTAAAATGATGAAGAAAGACGCTGCTACTAAATGGACTGACAATTGTCAGAAAGCCTTCAACAGAATCAAGGAATACCTATCAACGACACCAGTCTTGGTTCCGCCCGAGCTAGGAAGGCTTCTATTGCTTTATCTCGCAGTTTTGGATGGAGCATTCGGCTGTGTTTTGGGACAACATGATGAAACGGGGAGAAATGAGCAAGCCATCTACTATCTTAGTAAGAAGTTCACCCCATACGAGGCCCGGTATTCTCTATTGGAGCGCACGTGTTGTGCTCTGACTTGGGTAGCTCAGAAATTGAGGCATTATTTATGTGCCTACACTAATTATCTCATATCAAGGATTGACCCACTGAAGTATATCTTCCAGAAGCCCATGCCCACTGGCAAGCTCGCCAAGTGGAAAATCCTGCTAAGTGAATTTGACATTGTTTATGTAACTCAGAAAGTAATCAAGGGTCAAGCCATAGCAGATCACCTTGCCGAGAATCCTATTGGCGAATAATACGAACCCCTGAAAATGTATTTTCCTGATGAAGAAGTGTCCTTTGTAGGAGAAGATATTGCAGAATCCTACGAGGGTTGGAGGTTGTTTTTCAACGTAGCCGCAAATTTTAAAGGAGTTGGCATAGGAGCGGTCTTAGTATCAGAAACTGGCTAGCATTACCCGGTATCCGCCAAGCTCAAATTCCCTTGCACCAACAATATGGCCGAATATCAAGCCTGCATCCTGGGGTTCAAGATGGCCATTGACATGAACATTCAGGAGCTGCTAGTGATCGGGGATTCAGACTTTCTCATACATCAGGTTCGAGAAGAGTGGTCAACCAAGAACTCCAAGATACTCCCCTATTTGCATCACATACAAGAGTTAAGGAAATGATTCGAAAGACGGAATTTCAACATGTCCCCAAGGGTCCAGAACGAGTTCGCTGATGCATTAGCTACTCTCTCATCCATGATCCAACATCCAGATATGAATTTCATTGATCCCATCCCAGTAAAGATTTATGATCCGCCAGCTTATTGTGCTCATATTGAGGAAGAAGCAGACGGAAAACCATGGTTCACGACATTAAGGAGTACTTGACAACAGGGGAATATCCAGAGCTTGCCAATGCCACGCAAAAGCGTACACTTCGGAGATTATCCAACAACTTCTTTCACAGTGGGGGAATTCTGTATAGGAGGACTCCCGATTTGGGTTTACTAAGGTGCGTCGAAG
This sequence comes from Nicotiana glauca, assembly GCA_026770625.1. Classification (NCBI taxonomy): domain Eukaryota; kingdom Viridiplantae; phylum Streptophyta; class Magnoliopsida; order Solanales; family Solanaceae; genus Nicotiana; species Nicotiana glauca. The sequence goes on along the minus strand of MU719212.1, from coordinate 31,235 downwards.
CAAAAGAAGCATCCAGATTATTGGACGAAGTGCACGCAGGGACCTGCGGGCCGCACATGAATGGTTTTGTCTTAGCAAAGAAGATACTCCGAGCAAGGTATTTTTGGATGACTATGGAAACAGTATGTATCCAGTACGTTCGCAAGTGCCATCGCTATCCTATACATGCAGACATGATAAAGGTGCCTCCAAACGAGCTTACTGCAACAAGCTCACCGTGGCCATTCGCCGCATGGGGAATAGATGTCATTGGACATATCGAGCCTGCCGCATCAAACGGGCACAGGTTTATCCAGGTGGCAATTGATTATTTTACCAAATGGGTTGAAGCAGCGTCATACAGGGCAGTGACTAAGAAAGTTGTGACAGATTTTGTCCGAGACCATATTGTTTGCCGATTCAAAATTCTGGAATCAATCATCACTGACAATGGTTCCAACCTCAACAACGATTTGATGAAAGCAATGTGTGAGTCATTCAAGATCAAACACAAGAATTCTACAGCCTATAGGCCTCAGATGAATGAAGGTGTAGAGGCAGCCAACAAGAATAGCAAGAAGATACTAAGGAAGATGGTCGAAAGTCACAAATAATGGCATGAAAAGTTATCATTCGCCTTATTGGGATACCGCACCACGGTCTGCACATCGATCGGAGCAACTCCCTACATGCTCGTTTATGGTACAGAGGCGGTCATCCCCGCCGAGGTAGAGATTCCCTCTTTGAGGATCATACAAGAAGTAGAGTTGGACGACGCAGAATGGGTAAAAGGTCGCTACGAGCAGCTAGACCTTATACATGGGAAAAGTATGAATGCAGTTTGCCACGGTCAGTTGTATTATAACAGAATGTCCAGAGCCTTCAACAAAAGAGTTAAGCCAAGGAAGTTTACATTGGGGCAGCTGGTATTGAAGAAAATATTCCCACATCAAGATGAAGCCAAGGGGAAATGCTCTCCCAACTGGCAAGGTCCGTACATGGTTCATCGGGCCCTAACAGGAGGAGCCCTCATACTTGCAGAAATGGATGGGGAAGTTTGGCCAAAGCTGATCAATTCAAATGCAGTCAAGCGATACTATGTGTAACCACTTATGATTCTTTAATGATGTAATTTGAATTACGACTGACCTGATTCCCATTTAAGGGGGGATACGTAGGCAGCCCTATGGGTTCAGTCATAATTTAATAAATATTTCATTTCCCCTACTATTGGAATTGGGGCAGAATTTTGAGGAGGACCCTCAAAATTTTGGAGCAAGAAAGGTTGCAATATCTTGAACCACGTCCGTCGTCGTTGGTTCATCTAAAGAAAACTATTTTCTACTTATGTTATATTTACTAAATCATGCATAACTATTGTTAGAATTGCTGCTATTTAGCAACGCTACCCCAATGATATACAACGCTAGAAGCCAGGGGAAAACGAACTAACCTTTCCCCCTTACAAAACTCACAATTTTTCTTTGGATGCAGGCACTCGACTTACAATATCGTCAGGTATATTTATATATGCATACTTTCTCAAGAATGCAACTTCTCAGAATCATCACTTGTTCATAATTGTTATCCGCACACAACCTCCCCAGCAGTCACGATATTGTAATCAGCTATCAGCTAAGAAATCTTACTACTATCCGTCCTTTTGTTTTCTTGCATTGCATAAGGATACCTTTTTGCCTTTCGAGACTAAGCACTATCTCCATCTACATTATCTGCATTGCATAAGGCTACCTTTCTATCTTTCGAGACTAAGCACTATCTCCATCTGCATTATTTGCATTGCATAAGGCTACTTTTCTGCCTTTCGAGACTAAGCACTGTCTCCATCTGCATTTTTGCATTGCATAAGGCTACCTTTCTGCCTTTCGAGACTAAGCTCTATCTCCATCTGCATTATCTGCATTGCATAAGGCTACCTTTCTGCCTTTCGAGACTAAGCACTGTCTCCATTTGTATTATCTGCATTGCATAAGGCTACCTTTCTGCCTTTTGAGACTAAGCACTGACTCCATCTGCATTTTCTACATTGCATAAGGCTACCTTTCTGCCTTTCGAGACTAAGCACTGTCTCCATCCTGCATTTTCTTGCATTGCATAAGGCTACCTTTCTGCCTTCCGAGGTTAAGCTCTACCTCCACCTGCATGGCTGAAATACCGCCACCTTTATTTGCATCGGCTGAAATATCGCCATTTTATCTCTCTTGCATAGCTGAAATATCACCACCTTTTACTTACGTCTTGCAATCGGCTGAAATATCCCCAAACTTTATTTAAATTCTACATCAGCTGAAAGATCGCCAATTCATATTTAAATCTCCATCATCATCTATAGGTATACTTTCTGTCGGCTTAAATATCGCCATTTTACTTTTACGTCGACTAAAACATCGCCGCTTTATTTAAAGTTCTGTCGGCTGAAATATTGCCATTTACATTTTTGCATCAGCTGAAACATCACCTGTTTTATTTTTCTGTCGGTTGAAATATGCCATTTACATTTTTTGCATTAGCTGAAACATTGCTACTTTATCTAAATTTCTGTCGGCTGAAATATCGCCATTTACATTTTTGCATCGGCTGAAATACCGCCAAATCTTGCATTTCATGGGCTGAAATATGCAAAAATATTCGAGGGTGTCATTGGTCGGAGGCATCATCTTCATAGCCTGAGAACACCATGCCATGGCCCGAGGACCTACTTTATATCTTGCACGGCATTATTTAAAGGCATCATGATTTGGAGGCACCATTATCATAGCCGGAGAACATCATTTCATAGCCTGCGAATCCTTTATTTTGCGCTTTATGGCCCAGGACATCATGGTCCGAGGACGTCATCCTAACCGTCCGAAGACATCATTTATGGTCCAAAAGGGAACTTGCATCACGTTTAAGTTTATGCATGATATACGCCATATTACTCGCCTGTAGGTATACCGGCTAGCAACGCCCGTCTCATCAGGAGCGATCCCGCTCCAGTTCCCGCAGCCGATCAAGGTTCAAAATACCTCTTGCCCCCTAAACATCGTGTCCGTCTCTTTCGAATCTCCATCGGCAGGTTCCGAGAATGATTCTTGAACTACATACGGCCTGATTCCTGTAAAACCAGAGATATGTAGGCAGTTCAGAAACCGGAGCCCGGTGAAATTCTGGTCAAAATTGGCCATGATATCTTTACCCGACAACTCTTTCATCCTTCCCGGGTAAAGAGGGGCAGTTGTTGATACCCAATTTTCCCCTTAAGTTTTTATACCCAAAATATTTCTAGAATAGCATATATATGCATATATAAGCACACCCAAAGGTTTTGGCATTTCTTTTAATTTTCAAATCAATTGATTTCCTATTTTAGTACAACAAAATCCAGTAATTATTTTCCAAAAATTATCATTTTAGAGGAATAACTTATTTTATTCTCATATTTATACCAAAATGTAATTAGGGTGGTTTTTGCATATTTTTATGAATTTATTTGGTATTTTTAAAGTTAAATTGTATATAATCGCAATTATAGCCTATTTTGTAATTGATAGCATTTTATAATGATAAAATTAACTCCAGCATTTTTAAATTAATATTTATATAATATTTATTTACCCAATACTTTTAATTTGCTTTTAAAATCGTTATTGCTATTTTTATAAAAAAAACAAGAGGGGAAAAGTGGCTATTTACAATCTAGCCTCAATTGTATTGCATTTTCAGCCAATTTGGCACCACAATTTAACCCCAACTCAGCCCAAATTACCCAGCCCAATCACCACTTTAACCCGACCCAGCACCTATTCAACCGACCCAGCCCATAACCCCTTTCAGTCTCGACCGTTGATCATTTAGATCAACGGCCCCCGTTACTTCTTTCCTTACTAATCCCAACGACACCCCTAAACCCTGTCATTTCTCACAACACGCCGCCTCTGAATCCCCCTCATCTCTTAACTCTCTCTCAACTCACCTCAAACCCTAGTCGCCGCCTCTCACCGAAACACTAATCCATGGCTTCCAAGGCTCATCGGAGGCCTATACCAGCCTCTCATGGCTTTTGCGTGCTCGTTTCTAAAGGTTTTATGACCAGATCTTGAAGGGTTTCGACCAAGACTTTGCTCGATGATTGTTCTCCGGTCGTCGTCCACCTTTGTCCGGCCAGTCATGGCTATTCGAGTTCGACCTTCGACTCTCCTGCTTAGATCAATGGTTTCCAAAGCCTTTCTCATCACCTGGGTTTCTTACGAAACCCTAATCTCTAAGGTTCCTTCGATTTATTTTTTCAGATCTGCTCCGAATCTATGTGTGTGTGAACTTTCTATGCATTTTTCTCGAAGTTTCTTTACTTTTTGCTTTCAAAAACTCTTTATTCGTCAACTAGGGTTTCATGTTAAGTTATTTCGAACCTCTTCTCTGATTCTCGACATGTTTTACTGTGTTTTGCTTGTAATGTTTTCTATCTGAGTCAGCATGTTGAAAACCCTAATTTTTGGGATTTTGTTTGAGTTTCTTAGTCTGTTTGTTAATATTCGTTTGATTTAACTTTTTGTTTTCTATTTGAGTTAGCACGTTGAAAACCTTAATTTTTTGGGGTTTATTCGAGATTCTGAATCTGTTTATTTGTTTATCTCCTCTAAACTCGATTGATTTCGAAAACCCTAGTTTCTTTGGGGACTATTCGATTTCTTTGAAGTTGTTTGTTCAACTCGTCTGTTGAAATTGCTTAATGTGATTCCTTAACTTCAACTCTCTTTTTCTTCATGTGACTCTTTTGGTTATGAGTTCTTACTACTGTGAAACTCAACTATAGTTTTCACTCGACTCTTTGCATGCTTCTGATCTTCTTCTCTATTATTAAACACTGAAACCTGACTATCATGCTTCGAATGTTTTCTTTTGAGCTATTACTATATGCTGTTCTTTTGCCATAGATTGGCCTCACATGTCTATTGCTTGTGCATTCATTTATATACCGAGTCCCTTATGTGATTGATTTTTCAAACTCGCAACTGATTTAAAAGAAAAAAACTTTTCCTTTCGTGAAATTCTAGTTTTTTACTCGCCTGTCACGGGTTAACTGATTCTCTTTCTATGTTTGACCTTACTAAACCCTTTCCAAAAATAAGTACAATCCTGTACTTAGACTTAAACACCTACCTCTTAAAATCACACTCACACATAAACTTGTTCTGGCTATTTGTACTATGGTTTGTTACAAGACTCCTGCTCTCTCTTTGCTTTCTGAAACTTGTATGTATTAGTTTATTTCTAATCTCAACTCCAATGTGTTTATTTACCAGTTCTATGTCCATGTTTACTTTCATTTCTGAAGCATTTAATCTTTGTACAACACGTTTATGTCCTGCTCACTTCTTGTAATGAATCCCATCCCTATGTCCCCTTATCTGCTTTAAGTTATGGTTCAGAAACATGGCAATATTCGAAGTTATTGTCCATGGATATGAACTGGACTCTCTGGGCCCTAAGCTTTGTCGGTTTCCAATCCCTATTCCCTTATTATGTGTGCTGAGTAACAGCTTTGGCGTGACAGTATTCTAGTTACTGCCCAGGCCATAGCTTGACCTTCAATAGGTCTTTACTCTCTAATGTTTGGCCAACAGGTTTGGTCAGGGGTGTGCCAGTCTACTTTATGGCTGGGCATGACCACCAGCCTGCCTGGGTATTCCCTACCCCCTTTTATTGCACTTAAACTTATTCTTAGAACTTAAGTTCTGCCCCTTTCTTCTGAGCCTTGCCTTGGGACCCCTGAGCTCCCTCTGAACTTGGTCACCTGAGAGCTGGCCCTTCCACACTGCGCAACTCAATTTTCTGATTAGCATCTTGGGTGTATGCACTGCCTGGGGTTCCTGAAATTCCTTGGATCTCTGAAACACCCTAGATGAGAGAAGGCTTGGAAATCTGGATCTCGGAAGTTGCTCAATCTCATATTATTGGACACTAAGTCTGAATTAGGCTGATCGGATGTAGCTGATGATTCCTGATGTACTTTTTAATTTCAGTTTTATTTCTTTTGGGCTGTAATAATTTGTATAAACTCGGGGATTTAGTAAAAAGGGGAGGGGGTTACTTTTATGCACTAAGGCTAGAAATCATGCCTATAGGGATTTATTTATGATTTGTGCAACTCCACGCATAGAAAACATGTCTATAGGATTCGACACTTGATCTCTGCAATAAAGCATTTAGATACCATGCCTATAGGGAATTGCATTGTTGCATATAATAACATCATTAGGCAAAAAATTAGGATTAAACAACTAAGCATGTAAAAAATATGCCTATAGGAATTCATACTTCGGCATTCAATAATGTCATTAGGCAAATAACTAGTTCTAACAACAGAGTTGTGCATAGTACCATGTCTATAGTACTCCTGTCTAAAGGGTTTAAATCAATTAACGCATAGAGAGCATGCCTATAGGAACTTCGAACCTAAGCTGTCTTCACTCATTCAAAATAGCATTCACCTTTTTCAAAAATTAGCATTTTACTAAAATAGCGAATTTTTTTTTAGACAAATTTGCATTTTTTTGAAACTTCTGTAATTCCTTTTCCTCAAATTAACCTGCATGTCTTTTGACGTTTAATTCTTTTTCTGATTAAACTTTTTTTTTCAAAATAGTATACTCTTTTTCTGAAACTCCTCTCACTTCTTTAACTCTGTAGCTTTGCTCCATAATCAGTCTTCTGTTTTAAAACTAGTCATTCTGTTCATCACTTAGACAAAATAATTAATTAATCAATCAAATCGGTTTTAGTCAACTACATTCGAATGAGCATAATGTAGACTTTCCTTCTAAAAATATGTGTTGAACCAGTCCGCTTGTCGCTTTATTTAATTAAGACCAACCCAGTACGTGTAATACATGCTAATCTCTATGACTTTTATTTGATTTATGGAGGCTTATTTGAGCCCTACTTCCTTATTTGTTCCCCCCTTTGTTTGCATTACGTGTTTTGATTGACGCCTTAGCATTTTGCCCTTTGAAAACTCTTAAAAGGACTCCAACCCCTCTCCCTTTAGGACTAGTAGTCCAATTGCCTCCGGGACTGATAAGATTGGGACTGGTAATAGCATGTAATAAGTAACAATACTATTCTGCGCTTTAATACCTTAACAGGGCGAGGAAGGGTAGATATGGAGATGATGATAATATGATAATACTATGTGTACAATTGGGTACCGGTGTTGTGTGAATGATCCATGTATTTTACAAGCCTAGGACCCCTTTTCCCTTACATAATTATTTTTTTAGATTGTCAATTTTCAGTTCTTAAAATTCTGCATTCTTGTTTAATCATTTATGTTTCCCCCCTCTGATTTTTCACACTTCCCTTTCCTTTAAAATTTTCCGCCCATTCACTTCCTTGTTTGGTAATTGGTATTCATTACTTGATCCCGTTTTTCTGCATTTTAGACATTCTTGCCAATAATTAAGGAGTCATCTATTCGAATTTCAGCATGTTTAATAACCTTTATGCATACCTACTTGCAGCCTTTATGTGAAATTACTTTGTATGTTTGCTTGCTTTAAAGTCACAATTGTAACATGGCCGGGAACCACACTAGCGGATCTTGAGGGGTGCCTAACACCTTCCCCTCGAGATAATTTCTAGCCCTTACCCGAACTCTGGTTCTTCATCTTAAATTCCTTCTTAAAGTGTCCTAATGCACTATAATCATTAGGTGGCGGCTCTCCAAATCCAAAACCAAATTTCCCATACAGGAATAGAGTTGTCTTTCCTAAATGTCATAAACCCGATTTCTCGCTCTTAGGGAGGGAAAAGGGGGGCATCGACAATGATTAGATTGACCTAGGAGGGTGCCCCATTTCAGTGGACAGAGGAGTGTAAGGCGAGCTATCAGAAGCTCAAGACAGATTTGACTACAGCCCTAATTTTGATATTTCCTACTGTTTTGGGGTCCTATTGTCATGCCCCAAAATCGAGGGACACGACCGGCGCTCAACCGGAGGACACCAATCAAGTGGACCTGGAATTGCCTTTCCTATCCCACGTGTTACCCCGTGATTCCAACATACATTATTCTTTTGAAATAGCAATTTAAGAAGCATAAACTTATAACTTGAGTTCATTTCTACTTTTTATCATTTCCAACATTTGATACCAAGTACTTGCAAAAATACATACAACATTTACCAACATGGACCACAATCTCGAACCGTATAGTTACTACCCAAAATACTTGTATACACCACCCACATTGTGTCTACGGAGCCTCTATGAATTCTAGGAACTCAACCAATACGTGCCGGCGATAAGGCCCCGGCTATACCTTACAATACACAATAAACTCAAAAGAAGGTGGCATGAACCACACAAGACCCCA
>MU719212.1:4031-14970 GCA_026770625.1 Nicotiana glauca | reverse complement strand
AAAAATTAGGGTTTTGCAATAAATCAGTGAGGTAAGGAACCTGGCTGTGAAACTCGTTAATAATGGCGTACATAGTACCATCGGACTGAAAACCATCGGAGAGGAGGCCGGAGATAACCAAGCTAGGCTTCCAGTGACCATATCACATGGTGGAAATCTCTGGAGCCTCAAAACTTAGAGAAGATCAACGAGAGAAGGCTCCATGGTGACTGGTGGTCGAGAGAAGAGAGGATGGAGATGGCCGGAGAGGCGATGAAGATGATCGGAGAAGAACCCGAAGGTTCTAGAGAGAAGGAGGAGACGAAGAGACCAAGAGAGAGACCGGTCTCTTTGAAAATGAGGGGTTGAGGGGGGGGGGTCTTTAGTCTTTAATTTAGGTAATATAATCTGGGCCGTTGATCTCATTTGATCAACGGCTCAGATCAAATCAAAAATGGATCGGGCATCCAAATGGGGTATGGGTCGGGTATTAATTGAAATTGGGTTGGGTTAATTGGAATATGGGTTGTCTGAAATGGGTTTAAAATTGGGGTTCAATTGGGCTATATTTGCAATAAATTTTGGCTAACATTTAAATAGCTATTTTTTCCCTTTTTATTTTATAAAAATAGTTAAAATGATTTGAAAAATAAATTGAAAATACAGAACTAATTAATAATATATAAATATTAATCTAAAAATACCAGAAATGATTTTATAATTATAAAATACGATTAATTGTAAAATAGGCTATAATTGCAATTTCATGCAATTTAGCTTTAGAAATTCCAAATAAATTTGTAAAAAATACGAAAAAATCATATTAATTATATTTTATTATAAATATGAGAATGAAATATGCTATTCACCAAAAAATGATAATTTTGGAAATAATTTTGGATTTTATACTGTAAAAATAGACAGCGAATTGATTCTAAAAAAATCTTAAAAATTGAGGAAAAATACCAAAACTTTTGGGCATGCTTATATATGTATACACATGCTATTTTGAAAGTATTTGAGTATAAAAAATATATAGGAAAAAAATGGGTATCAACAGCTGCCCCTCTTTACCCGAGGAGGATGAAAGTGTTATCGGGTAAAGACAAGATGGCCAATTTTGACCAGAATCGTTGATTGAAAAAGAACTTTGACCGTGCTCTGGTTTCTGAGCTGCCTACATATCCCTAGTTTTACAGGAATCAGGCCATATGTAGTTCAGGAACCATTGACGGAATGTGTCGATGGAGATTCGAAAAGACGGACACGATGGTTAAGTTTGAAAAGGTGTTTGGAATCAGACAGGTTGCGGAGAACCGGAGTGGGATCGCTCCTGCTGAGACGGTCGTTTGCTAGCCGGTGTGCCTGTAAATGAGCAATGCGCGCATATATTGTGCATAATTTAAACATGATGCAAGTTCCCGTTGGACCACGAATGCTGTCTTCGGACGGTTAGGATGACGTCCTCGGACTATGATGTCCTGGGCCATGAAAAGCATAAAAGTAAAGATTCGCAAGCCATGAAATGGTGTTCTCGGGCTATGCATATGGTGCCTCCGAACTATGACGCCTTTGAAATAGTTGGCGATTTTTCAGCCCATGAAAAGGTGGCAATCTTTCAGCTGAATGAATGCAAAGAGTGGCGATCTTTCAGCAAGAGCGAGAATTTAAATGCAGGTGGCGATATTTCAGCCGAATGAATGCAAAGAGTGGCGATCTTTCAGCCAGAGCGAGAATGTAAATGCAGGTGGCGATATTTCAGCCGTTCGAAAAGATAAATAGGCGATATTTCAGCCATGCAGGATGGAGGTAGAGCTTAACCTCGGAAGGCAGAAAGGTAGCTTTATGCAAAGATGCAGATGGAGACAGAGGTTAGTCTCGAAAGGAAGATAAGTAGCCTTATGCATGATGGAGGTAGAGCTTAAACTCGGAAGGCAGAAAGGTAGCTTTATGCAAAAATGCAGATGGAGACAGAGCTTAGTCTCGAAAGGCAGATAAGTAGCCTTATGCAGGATGGAGGTAGAGCTTAACCTCGGAAGGTAGAAAAGTAGCCTTATGCAAAATGCAGATGGAGACAGAGCTTAGTCTCGAAAGGCAGATAAGGTTGCCTTATGCAAAAAATACAGATGGAGACAGAGCATAGTCTCGAAAGGTAGATAGGTAGCCTTATGCAGGATGGAGGTAGAGCTGAACCTCGGAAGGCAGAAAGGTAGCATTATGCAAAATGTAGATAGAGACAAAAATTAGTCTCGAAAGGCAGATAAGGTAGCCTTATGCAAAAATGCAGATGGAGACAGAGCTTAGTCTCGAAACGCAGATAGGTAGCCTTATGCAGGATGGAGGTAGAGCTTAACCTCGGAAGGCAGATAAGTAGCCTTATGCAATGCAGTAACGTAAAGAAACGAACAGTAGTAAGTTCTCTTAGCTGATAGATGGTTGTGATATCGTGACTGTTAGGGAATGTTTGGTGTAGATAGTAGACTTGTGAATGAGCGATCGTTCTGGGAGTTTTAACCCTGAAAAGTGAATGCGTTCAATGATTTGCGACCTGAGTGTCCGCATTCAAAGAAAAATTGTGAGTTCTGTAGAGGGGGAAGGTTAGTTCGTATCCCCTGGCTCTTGACATCGTGTATCATTGGGGTATCATTGCTAAACGATAGCGATTCCAACGATATTTATGCATGACTTAGTATAATGTAAGTACATATTTGAAAAACAATTTTATTTTGGATGAACCAACGACTGCAACGTGGTTCAAGGACACGGAAACCTTGCTTGTTCCGGAATTTTGAGGGTCCTCCTCAAAATTCTACCCCAATTTACTGGGCTGGTGCTGCTGACGACTGTGCTGAATAACTGAAAGTGGATTGACTCCAGAATTTTGAGGGTCCTCCTCAAAATTCTGCCCCAGTTTACTGGGTTGGTGCTGATGAGAAGACTGAATTTGGAATTTTGAGGGTCCTCCTCAAAATTCTGCCCCAGTTCCAATAGCGTGGGAAAATGGGATTTTTATGTGACCGAACCCATAGGGCTGCCTATGTATCCCCTCTTAAACGGGAATCAGGACAGGCATAGTTCAAATTACATCATGAAGAAAAAGCATATGATCACATGTAGTATCATTTCATTGCGTTTGAGTTAATTGGCTTCGGCTAGACCTCTCCGTCCATTTCTGCAAGAATAAGGGCTCCTTCGGTTAGAACTCGGTGAACCATGTACGGTCCTTGCCAATTGGGAGAGAATTTCCCTTTGGACTCATCTTGATGTGGAAATATCTTCTTCAGCACCAGCTGCCCTTTTGTAAACTTCCTCGACTTAACTCTCTTGTTGAAGGCTCTGGACATTCTGTTCTGATATAATTGACCGTGGCAAACTGCATTCATTCTCTTTCCGTCTATAAGGGCTAACTGCTCGTAGCGACTTTGTACCCATTCTGCGTCGTCTAGCTCTGCTTCTTGTATGATCCTCAAGGAGGGAATTTCTACCTCGGCGGGAATGACCGCTTCTGTGCCATAAACCAGAATGCAGGGAGTTGCCCCGGTCGATGTACGGACTGTGGTACGATAACCCAATAAGGCGAACGACAATTTCTCATGCCACTGCTTGTTCCTTTCAATCATCTTCCTAAGTATCTTCTTGATGTTATTATTGGCTGTTTCTACAGCTCCATTCATCTGAGGTCTATAAGCTGTAGAGTTATTATGTTTGATCTTGAAAGTCTCACACATTGCTTTCATCAGGTCGCTATTGAGGTTGGAACCATTGTCAGTGATGATTGATTCTGGAATTCCGAACTGACAAACCATACGGTCGCGGACAAAATCTGCTATAGCTTTCTTGGTTACTGCTTTGTATGATGCTACTTCAACCCATTTAGTAAAGTAATCAATTCCCACTAAGATGAACCTGTGCCCATTTGATGCGGCAGGTTCGATTGGTCCAATGACATCCATTCCCCAGGCGGCGAACGGCCATGGTGAGCTTGTTGCATTAAGCTCGTTTGGAGGTACTTTTATCATATCTGCATGTATCTGACAGCGATGGCACCTTCGGACATACTGGATGCAGTCCGTTTCCATAGTCATCCAAAAATACCCTGCTCGGAGTATCTTCTTTGCCAAAACAAAGCCATTCATGTGCGGTCCACATGTTCCTGCGTGCACTTCATCCAATAGTTTGGTTGCTTCTCTCGCATCGACACACCTTAACAAACCCAGATCGGGAGTCCTCCTGTACAGGATTCCTCCGTTGTGAAAGAAGTTGTTGGATAACCTCCGGAGCGTGCGCTTCTGAGTAGCATTGGCAAGCTCTGGGTATTCTCCTGTTGTCAAGTATTCTCTGATGTCGTGGAACCATGGCTTCCCATCGGCTTCTTCCTCAACGTGAGCACAGTAAGCTGGCTGGTCATGAATCTTGACCTGAATGGGGTCAATGAAATTCGTATCTGGATGCTGAATCATGGATGACAAAGTGGCTAGTGCATCGGCGAACTCATTCTGTATTCTCGGAACATGCTGGAATTTCGTTTTTCTGAATCTCTTCCTCAACTCCTGTATGTGATGTAGGTAAGGGAGTATCTTAGAATTCTTGGTTGCCCATTCCTCTCGAACCTGGTGTATGAGTAAGTCCGAGTCTCCAATCACTAGTAGCTCCTGAACGTTACTATCGATGGCCAGTTTGAGCCCTAAGATGCAGGCTTCATATTCGGCCATGTTGTTGGTGCACGGGAACCTGAGCTTGGTGGATACTGGGTAATGCTGACCGGTTTCTGATACCAGGACTGCTCCTATGCCAACTCCTTTGAAATTCGCAGCTCCGTTGAAAAACATCCTCCAACCGTCATAGGATTCTGCAACGTCTTATCCTATGAAAGATACCTCTTCATCAGGAAAATACGTCTTTAGAGGTTCGTATTCTCCTCCCACGGGATTCTCGGTGAGGTGGTCTGCCAAAGCTTGCCCTTTGACTGCCTTCTGAGTAACATAAACAATGTCGAACTCGCTTAACAGGATTTGCCATTTGGCGAGCTTGCCGGTAGGCATGGGCTTCTGAAAGATATACTTTAACGGATCCATCCTTGATATGAGATAAGTGGTGTAAGCATAGAAATAGTGCCTCAACTTCTGAGCTACCCAGGTCAGAGCATAACATGTGCATTCTAATAAAGAATACCGAGCCTCATACGGAGTAAACTTCTTGCTGAGGTAGTAGATGGCTTGCTCCTTTCTTCCGGTTTCATCATGTTGTCCTAAAACACAACTGAACGCTCCATCCAATACTGCGAGATAAAGTAATAGGGGTCTCCCTGGCTCAGGCGGAACCAAGACCGGCGGTGTTGACAAGTATTCCTTGATTCTGTCAAAATCCCTTTGACAATTATCAGTCCATTTGGTGGCAACATCCTTCTTAAGCATCTTGAAGATAGGTTCACAAATGATAGTGGACTGAGCTATGAATCGGCTGATATAATTGAGCCTTCCCAAAAAACTCATCACATCCTTCTTATTCCTTGGTGGTGGCAACTCTCGAATGGACTTGACCTTTGACGGATCCAATTCTATTCCTCGGCGACTCACAATGAAACCCAATAGCTTTCCAGTAGGAACTCCAAATGCACACTTGGCAGGATTCATTTTCAAGTTGTACCTCCTCAATCTATTGAAGAATTTTCTCAGGTCTTCCATATGATCTGCAACTTTCTTGGATTTGATGATGACGTCATCCACATACACCTCGATCTCTTTATGTATCATGTCATGAAAGATAGTAGTCATGGCCCTCATGTAGGTGGCACCAGCATTCTTCAAAACAAATGGCATCATTCTGTAATAGTACATCCCCCATGGCGTGATGAACGTCGTTTTCTCTGCATCTTCTTCATCCATCCATACCTGATGGTACCCAGCAAAACAATCGACGAATGACTGCAGTTCATGTTTGGGGCAGTTGTCAATCAGGATGTGTATATTTGGCAAGGGAAAGTCATCTTTGGGACTAGCCCGGTTGAGATCCCGGTAGTCGACACAGACTCTAACCTTCCCATCTTTCTTCGGTACTAGCAGGATGTTAGCTAACCATGTTGGATACTCTGCCACCCTGAGAACCCTGGCTTTGACTTGCTTGGTAACTTCCTCTTTGATTTTCAAACTCATGTCTAGCTTGAACTTTCTGAGCTTCTGTTTTATTGGCGGACATGTCAGATCTGTTGGCAACTTGTGAGCTACAATGGATGTGCTGAGACCAGTCATATCATCATATGACCAAGCGAAAATGTCCTCATACTCTTTTAAGAACTCTGTGTACTCTTTCTTTTCTGATGACGACGAATGCACGCTGATGCACGTTTCTTTGATATTCTCTGTATCTCCCAAATTAACAACCTCAGTTTCGTCCAAGTTAGACTTAGATCTGTTCTCAAAGTTATCGACCTCTCTGACAACCTCTTCTGGCATATCATCTTCCTCTCCTGAATCTATATCCGTTTGTTGTGTTGCCTCGTTGCAATTTACAGTCGTCGGTTCATCATCAAGATATGTAATAGTAATTCTGTGTAAAATAAAGTAAATGATAGAGAAAAGTAATAAGAGCGAGATATAAAAATAAACTTGAAAATTGCTTTTGATTAAATTTATAACTATTCGAAACATCGGAGCTCTTTTCAAAAGTAAAGACAATGCGGAAAAGTAAAATCAACTAAAAAGTAAAATACGATGCATGGTTGTCATTTAGCCTTGCTACCCCGAAGCTTTTCGAGCACTGGTGGTCCTGACTGACCAATTGATGAGGCGTTCCCCTCGGTTCACAGCTTGAATGGAAGGGCCTTCCTCCCCTTCCTCCTCGAAGATAACACAACAGTCCATATCATCTCCCAGAAACAGGTTCTTCATCGCTGCCAGTGTTTCATCTTCCTCTGATCCATATATAATGTCAGCAGGATGAAAGGTCTGCTCCAGCTGAGGTATAGGGTGCTCTAGCGGATAATCGGGCCCGCACCATGGTGGCAACCATTCATTGAACTCTTTCCAGGTGTACTCATTTCCTAGGCCAAAAGTAGTACCGTGCTTTTTCAGTTTGATGGGTTTGGTGATACCCTGGAGATTCTTGCCAAGTCCTTTTCCGGGTTCATACCCACTCCAATTCAGGATGCTCTCAATCCTGTTATCCCACCACTTGTCTTTCTCTATGGCATTAACTCGCTCGATGTGATGGTATGTTTCTCCGCCTATTCTTCTCCTACCTCCGATCACTGGGATATTTTGGTAACTGTATATAGGGTTGCTACCGTCGCCATGAATGATCACTTCCTGATGATTCCATTCGAACTTTACTACTTGATGTAGGGTTGATGCCACAGCCCCAGCGGCGTGGATCCAGGGTCATCCCTGCAATAAATTATAGGATGATGTCACGTCTATCACTTGGAAGTCAACATTGAACCAGGTAGGCCCCATTTGCAAACACAGGCTAATTTCCCCAATGGTATATCTTTAAGACCCATCAAAAGCTTTAACATTGATAGCCTCATCTTTGATCTCATGCAAACCTTTCCCCAATGTTTTGAGAGTCACTAGCGAACAAATGTTGAGGCTAGATCCCCCGTCGACCAGGATCCTGGTGATGAAATAATCTTTGTATTGCACCGTGATATGCAACGCCTTGTTGTGACTAAGTCCTTCTGGTGGTAACTCATCCTCGTGGAAGGTGATCTTGTGACTTTCCAACACTTGTCCTACCATTTGCCATTTCGCCTCCGGTTATGTTGCTGGGAACATAAGCTTCACTCTATATTTTCATCAAGGCATTTTTATGTGCCTCAGAGCTTTGCAGAAGAGCTAGGATGGAAATCTGCGATGGTGTTTTGTTCAGTTGCTCAACGATCGAGTATTCCTTGGCTTGTATTTTCCTCCGACGGTCATCGGGTCCAGTTTCAACAGGCCGCTCGGAGGCCTGCCTGCTGGACTCAGCTAAATGTTCCGGAGTGTATACCCTACCGGTTCTAGTCATGCACTGTGCGGCGATCGCTTCTCCAGTATGTGTTTTCCCTTTTCTCCTAGCTTCCGCTGTGTAATCCCAAGGTATGGCGTTTGACTTGAACGGGGTCACGTCTATCATGGAAACTGGAATTGGCACCCTTGGAGGTAACACAACAACTTCAAATGGTGCAGGTGCCTTTGGAACTCCGAACTCGACCTCAATTAGTTTTGGCGCCTTTGCAGGAGGAACTTCAAACTCAAGTGGTATAGACACATTTACCACATTGCCCTCAGAGGGCTGGATCTGAACAACAATGGAATTGAGGGTAACCGTCGGTTTCTTAGGCTCATCTCCTTCGGCAATCAATCCGATTGACCCTTTGAGGTCCCAATCATCCTTTATCTCGATCATATGGATGCCTCTACCCTTGTGGTCAGGCAGAGGGTTGTTGCGGACATTAGGAGTGGACTCCCTTGCCAAAATGACCTTGTTATCAATCAAATTCTGAATCTTATCTTTCAACAAGCGACACTCGTCGATGGTATGGCCTTTCATTCCGGAATGGTATGCGCAAGTTTTGTCTGGATTGACCCACCGGGAGGGATTTTCTGGAGTTATGGCTGGGATAGGAGTAACATAACCGGCTGTTTTGAGTTTTTCATATAGTTGGTCAATTGGCTCGGCTATGGCGGTATATTGTGTGGGGGGTCTGTGGTCGAAATTTGGTCTGGGTCGAGGAAAGTTTTGGCGAGTCGGCGGTGATGAGTAATGAGAAGGTTGGGAGTATATGCTTGGTACACGAGCGCGGGTTGGGAATATCTTGGTGAGGTGGGTTGATATGTGGGCGGTGGGGGTGACTGGTAAGCAGATGGTGGCATTTGGTATGTAGGTGAGGGTGCTTGGTAATTTAGGGTAGGTTGATATGTGAGTGGAGTTGAGGGTGCCTGGCCATTATGGAATTCACCTCCTTTTTCTTTGACGTGCCACCAGACTGTAAGGCCTTGTTGGTGGAATGTAATGCTTTGAGATTGGTGACCATACCATTCTTGATACCTTCTTCGATTCTTTCTCCCAACTTGATGATGTCATAGAATTTTTGACCCTCTATCAACATCAGTCTCTCATAGTATTGCAGATCCTGAACCCGGACAAAGAACCTACTCATCTGCTCTTCCTCGAGTGCTGGCTTGACCTTGGCAGCTTCTGACCTCCAACGCGTTGCATACTCGCGAAAGGTTTCTGTGGGCTTCTTCTTCAGATTTTGGATATAGAACACATCCAGTGCTTCTCAGTGTTGAACCTGAACCGGTCCATAAAGTCGGCGCCATGCTCACCCAACTGGTCCACTTCTTTGAATCATGGCTGATGTACCAAGACAAGGCGTCGCCTTTCAGACTCCTCATGAACAGCTTCATGCGGATTTTCTCATCCCTTCCAACTCCTACCAGCTTGTCACAATACATTCTTAGATGGACCCTGGGATTACATGTACCATCAAACATCTCGAACTTGGGAGGTTTGTACCCCTCTGGAAGCTCAACATCTGGCCGAACACAAAGATCTTCATTGTTCAACCATTCAACACTTTTGCTACTCTCGACACCTTGGACCCGGCTAGTCAACTTCTTGAGTTCAGCGGCCAAATTCCTGATAAGGGAGTCCTTGTCATCTGATTCGGGTGCACTTGAGATTGGTTGGGTATAATGGGGTGTAGTATCCACACAGATAGGGGTGTTATGGTCGTTTGTAGTGTTTTGTGGTTCGGGAATGAGCAGTAGAGTGTTGTTGCATGTGTTGCAGGCTTAGGTATTAGCAGTTTGTATTGGTGGCTGTGGAGGTTTGGGGTTCTGGGTGTTGGCATCAGCAGCGGCAAGAGTGATTGATAGGCTTGCCAGGTTTCGGACTTGTTCTAATTCTTTCCGAAATCTCAGCAAAGTCTGCTCAAGATGAGCAGCAGTTTCCTTGGTAATTGGAGTGTTCTGAGAAGTTTCCTCAATTTCCTTTCTAGCGTTTGCATATCCCATTTTGCCTTTGTTCCTATTTCTCGTAGGACTCGGAGGAGGAGGAGGTGGAGGGCCCTTGGATCTTCTTGAGTATGCTGATGGTGCCACAATGCACGAACTAACCTTTGGGAAAGGGAAAAAAATAAAAGAAAAACAAAAAGGTAAAGAGTTAGTGCAGATTTTGAAAAAATAATATTGCGGTATTTAAACACGTTGTGCAGGAATATAAATCGTTTCCTAATTTGGGTGCCTCGTTGTGCCCGAGGTAGGCCTAGCGACAAGTTAAATTTGGAGAACTTATAATGCTAAATGCCTCATTTTATTGTAAAAATAAGACGAGTCTAAAAGGTAATTTGAAATAACGGAAAGATGTCACTAATGGCCAGTGGCCTTATTACATTAGGAAAGCAGGAAATAAAATATCCTAACTACTTGGTCCCAGAAGGACCTTCCCCATATTCAATATTCTTGTATCCCTCGTACAGCTACATCAACTCGCGCAGTCCTAGCAGCAAATAGGCTCCAGCCAAATGTCCGCCTGCACTTCCCTCGGCATTTTGGTAGTCTTCAATCCTCTTCAAGAACATTCCTTCCAACTCTACTAGACCTCTTTCCAGATACCCTAACCGCTTGTTGGCGTTGACAACCATGTCCTTCCACTCGTCGATCAATTTCTGGTGAGCTTCTTGTATTTCCCGGTGCTCATTTTCACACTCTCGCATCCTCTTGCGCAATTGATTGTATTTAACCTGCGCTGCAGCTTTCTCATCAATAAGCCTATGACCTCAGAAGAACCCTGGGTGACCTAAACCAATGTGATCGTCTTCTAACCAACCCGAATAATACGGCACACACCCTGCATGGTACCTGTCTGCTTCAATAGTTTCTCTCCCCAAGACGAGCTTGCAATGCCACATATGTTGAGCTTGACACCTGTGCGGGCTATCATCGTCTTGAAAGTCAGCCTTGAAATGACTCATTTT
>MU719204.1:6850-25220 GCA_026770625.1 Nicotiana glauca | reverse complement strand
ATAATGGTGTCCCAAGTCACCGGTTTAATCCCGAACCGAGGAAAGTTTGACTCTGTTACAGTCTGCGAACTAGAAATCCGGATAAGGAATTCTGTTAATCCGGGAGAAGGTGTTAGGCACTCCCGAATTCCGCGGTTCTAGCACGGTCGCTCAACTGTTGTATTTGTTTTTATCTTATTTCTATATATGCTCCTTTTTTATGTGCATTTTAATATTCCGCTTTATTATTTAATTTTACGAAGAATTACAACGTCGTGAAAATGCATCTCGGACCACGCCGTACCAGTACGCCCGTGGCTTTTAACACATTTTTGACTTCATTGAGATTTTGATTTGAGTCACACAAATATGCACCCGTATTAGGAAGGTAATGTTATTAATAATCACGCCTAAAGCACCTACGTGTTAATTAACTTTGGAAAAGACCACGAAGTTCGCTAAACGGTCCATTCCAATTCCAAGATTTTTATAACAATTTATTTGAGGGCCCCGCAATTGTGTATTCGATTTGGCGAGGATCGTTCTACTTTTATATTAAAAGGTCAACCTACGGTAACTACAATTTTTATGGATTCGTAAATCAACGAGGTGAACTTAGCTACATGAAAGTTAGAACTTAATCGTCGTGTTGGGCTCACAGTGGCTTCCAACTGGGCCCAGCAAATAGAATTGGCATCAACTGAGCCTATGCATACACATCAGCTAAAGTTTAAATCTATAACATACAATATTAGGTTTGTAATATCGTATTAACTTTCAATTCACTTATGCTCACATTTATTGATTACATTCTATTCTTATTTAACTGTGTTTAACAATTCAAATACCAGAAGCAATTATTATTTCAAAGTAATTCCTCATCTGATTCCAGACGCTCAGTTATCACTAAAATCTGAGTAAGTTAAGATTGACCCTTTTTTATTTAAAAAAAAAAAAAATCTGCATGTGTTCATAACGTTATGTTACACTGCTTAGTCCAGTTATTTAGTTGCTACCAAATACTTTGACAAACTGCTAGAAAATCAGGAAATCAACTAGAACTTGAAGTTATTTTTTTAATTTTTCACAGAATTGATTACAATTACTAATAGGCCTAGACTTATGCGTTTTTTTTCAGCATATCAATATACACACAGTAATTCTCCAGGCAAATTTATGCTTTCGCAATTCATTAGTCCTAATTACAAATCAAATCTAACTATCTAACTATTATCAAACTATAAGATCAATAACTAAATAACAAGCTAATACAGTTTAATTGACTTAACAGTCCATGTACAACAATTATGGATTACATCACCAACATGACAACCTAGAACATCATGAACTAAACTGAAATAAACGAAAAGCAAACTTCACTTCATTCATTAGCCCTTGGCTAGCAGAAGTCAAATTCGTACCTGGAAACAAGAAAACAAAGTCAACAGCAGGCAGTTCTAATAACAGCAACAGCCGTGAATCAACAACATCAGCAGGTGCATCCATATAGCCCAGAAATAAATTCAAAACTAACTCGACTGAATTGTGATTTGCTCGAAAATCATTCCAACAGACTCACACAACTTCTGATTCACAATTACTATATATGAAGCCTTAACTATTGAAATTCCACTGAAATTCCAATGATACAGTACTTATTCTTTGGTTTCTGATTGCTTTTTGGTTTGTTTTTAGGCTTTTGACATGAATTTTGGTTATAGAAGAGAAGAATATAATCTGGAAATGTTAATTCCAGATCTGGAACCTAACAGATATTTTTTTGGGGATTTTTTTTAGGGTTCAAAAGCCTATAGGGTTCAAAAACTTAAGAAATGAGACCCCAAGGAGTCTATTTATAGATTTATTTTTGGAGGAAAACTTAAATTCCATCAATTGCAGTTTAATCCCTATTCTATTTCAATTATACCCTTAAGCTTTTATTAACTAACTAATGAACCACCTTTAGTTATTAAGAATTACAGAAATTCCCCCATCTAGAAGGTTCTATCCTCGTGATTTTCCTATTTTACCCCCACCTCCTTAGAAAAACCACTGAAGTGCCCTTTTATTATACCCATACCACCCTTAACCCTCTATATTTATTACAATTATACCATTTTCATTTCCCAATTATACCCCTACTGCTCAGCAGTTATTACCAAAGGCCCTTTTAGTTTTCAATCCTACCCCTACTTCCTAAGTTTTATTATCAATAACCCTGATTAATTTCTATCCTTCTTCTTCTTATATTTTTATATTTTTTCTTTATTGTTACAGACTAATTACTGTTACAGCAATAACCAATTCCTAAGTTTTATCAAATTTAATTCACTGATTTCCAAAAAATAGAATTAAAGCAGAACATTATCAAAATAGATTCTCAAACGAAATTAATTACAAAACAAATTCACTAATCACAATCAAACCATAGTAATTATTCAATTTTAAATTGAACAGACGAATTTTAAAATTTAAAATTCAATTATCCTAGTTAACTAACTAACCATCAGTAAACTATGTCAGAGCAAATCAAACTATAAACAGAATTCAGGGTAGACAAAACACTGGATAATCAAAAATTAATCGTAAAAAATCAGTTTTGAGGAAGTAATCAAAAGAGAATTAAGCACTTTTACCCTAAAAATTAATCTAAAAAAGTAGGACTGTATAATCTATTTGAGGCATTTTATTTTGGAAAATAAAAATGAGAGTCATATGGAAGCATGCTAAAATTAGAACGAAGAAAAAAACATATAAAAGAACTAAAAAATAAAAATAAAAAGAACTTAGCTTCTTTCTTTCTTCAGCATTGACTTATTCTTCTGTTCTTTTTTCTCTTAAAAATAATTTGAGAAAATCCGTCTTCTATAGCTTTCTTGAAACTTAAATCACTGTCAAGCTTTTTCTTGCACATTCGAGGCTTTTCCAGCGATTCTTAAGACTTGAAACCTTCAACAAAGTGTTGAGGATGTAAAAAGGGTAGGAGGGTATGAGTTTGAACATTGGCGGCGCCGTAGGCGGTGGTGGCGGCGCCTAGGGTTTGCGAGATTTGGGACTTTGTGGTAGGATTTATGGGAAAAAGATTAGGGATTCGGCGAGAGGAAGGAAAGGGGATTCTTTTGACATTGGTTTAGTCGGATATGGTGACCTGCCACCGCCGTGGGCGAATTCTGGCGGGCAGCAGTGGTACTGGTCTGAGGCGGGATGGAGATGATAACAGGGCTAGGTTTAAGGTTATATTTGATTATTATGATATAATGAACGGGCAGGGGTACTTGGGGTCATTTAAGAGTGTATTGATATAAAACGATGTAGTTTGATTCTTACACTACGTCGTTTGGGGCTAGGAAAGGTAGGCCGGGTATGATGCATTGGGCTGGGTCGTTTGGGCTGAGGGTTTAAGGCATTTCCTGATCTGATTTGGGCTTGGGGTGTTCTGGCCCAAATTATTTTTCCTTTGTCTTTGTTTTCTTGATTTTTTTAATTCTTGTATTTTCAAATTCATTTTCATTCTTGATTTTTTATATATTTTCTGATTTTGTATTTTGTTTTTTTTTAGTTTTGGATTTTATTAAAATTGTTAAACTAATTAACTTTTATTTATGGTAATTTTTCAATTAAAGCAAAAAATGTTATTTTGATTTTCTTTAAATTGTTAAAATAAATTAATACCTACTAAAATGTGAAATTAATTTTCTAAATGCAAAAATGCATATTTTATATTTTTTATTTGATTTAACATGCGCAAATAACATGCAAACAATTAACACAAAATTCACAAAAATTGTAAAAAATAAGGAAAAATTATTTATTTGAATTTTATGGGAATAACTCATATATAGGGTAAAAATCACGTGCTCACAATAGCCTATGCGTGCATTATTATATTATTTTACCGTAAAATAGCCTTTTATATTTTTAAAATATTAAGTAATTACTTTAAAACATTTCCATGCATGAAAATTATTTTTATAATTTATTAACCATTTTTTAAAAATTGTTTTAGCAATTAATTATGTATTTAACAAATAGCTCTTTTTCATTTAAAATCTAGCCTGTTAACCAGCCCAATACCCTTTTTAATACCAGCCCAATACCCCTTTAATACTAGCGAATTTACCCAAGCCCAATCTGTACCTACCCAAACCAAGATCCCCATCAAATCGTGGCCGTTGATCCATAGATCAACGGTCCACATCAATACTTGCCTTTTTTAATCAAACGACTCCCTAAACCCTAATCATTTCCTCCATACGACAGCCCTTGGATCCCCTTCTCTTTGGTTCTCTCTAAAACCAACCCCCTAACCCTAATCGTCGTCACCCAAAATCAACCCTAATCCTTTGAATCCCTGTCTGATCTATAGCGTCCTATGGCTGTAAGAAGCCTCTACTTGTCTCATATCTCCTTGGTTGTTCGATTATATGGTTTTTGTAGATGAACCTTGAAGAGATCTGGTCCAGATCTCGTTCAAAGCTCTTCAAGGGTTAGTCCATGGCTTGCAAGTAATTTCTATTGAAGTTCCATAGTTCAAACATCTGATCCATATCCAGGTTTCCTTTACCCCTCTCATTTCTTCTCAAAACCCTAATCTTTGGACCTTAATCTATCCCGATCTTTGTAGATCTGGAAGGATTCTAAGTTTGTCAATGACTTTTATTTAAAGATCTCTTGTTTCTTTACTGTTAACTGATTTTAGCTCTACATTTTGGGTTCTTTGCTATCTACTATTTGAACCTATGCAAACTTGAAATGTTTTCAAGTTTCTGTGATTTTTCTTTAAGTTTCTCTTATTCCTCTACTACTGACAAATTTTAAACACTACAATACTTCAGGTTTTTTGACTTCTTGTTTTATCAAATTTCTGTATGTTGACATACCTTCCAGTTTTTGTCTTAAAGTTTTTCGAAACTAGGGTTTTCCGAAAATTTCTTTCTCCAAAACGTTTGATGATTTTGAGTGTTTAATCTTCTGTTTCTTTTGTGTTTTAATCGATTTCATGAAGATTGCTTTAACCCTAACTTGTTTATGCTAAAAACCCTAATTTTTCAACATTAGTGTTTGGATTCTGATTTTATCTATGTTACTTGCGTATTGACTTTGTCATGTGCTTTGATTTCTGTGATTCTTCCTCCTAACATGCCTCTATTGATGTTCTTGATTCGACTTTTCTACTGATTCTATATGTCTATGTTCATTTTTTTGCCTATTCATGGTAATCCTATTCTTTTCTCCTTAAATCAGTGATTGATTTGGATTCATGATTTGTCAATTTGTTTTGTTAAGACCTATGTGCTAATTCCTGACTATTTCATTTATTTAAAATCTTGATTAGCTTTCTTACCTTATTCAATTAACCGTGATATTCGCCGATTCTCCGCTAATCATTTTCTTAATTAAACTTCTGTCTATTTACCCCTAATTTATCATTTGTTTTTCTTTTCTTAAATGTATTCTGCCTTTATCGTTGGTTAACCACCCTTAATTAAGGGAAAATTATACTAACTTATGTATATTTGATTATGTTGCTTCCATAATTGTAGAATTGATTCCCTTTACCTTATTTTCCTTGCTCTTAACTGCTATTTATACTCTACTTTACTCCTCACTTCGACACACGAACATTAGTTCATCTACACTTTCACACTCTCAAGAGATCTCTATTCTCTTCTTTTACTTGTAATTCTCACTAATCCAGCCGACTGTAAGCCACGGCTAGCTACTTGTACCATATCTACTCTATACTCTGTGTTCTCTTCTTAACTGGAATGTCCTGATTCAGTTCCCAGTCCAAAACTATGTGTTTTCTTTGTTGCCACAGTCATTAGTTGTGATTTCTAGTTCTATTTGCTATTCTACTGTCGTATGCTCAATGTGTAACCAACATGCTTAGATTACACTGCCTAATTACTGTATCACTCAACATGTTTAAGTTTATTCTGTTAAAAGCTAAGATAGTATACTGTTTAGAATGCCAATCATGTGTTTTTACTGTCTCACCCAGCATATCTAAATTCTGCTTGTTCTGTATGTGATTAGTATTTCTAAAACCTTGAATGCTTCATGAAGTGTTTGTCTAGCTTGTTAATCTAAGTCTAACTTACTTCACCAATGAGATCCTGTTTTTGTCTAAGACCTATGTGTTCTCAATATATCTTTGTAATTAACTAGTTAATTCCATAACTTCTTGAGGAATATGTGTATCACTAAGGTGCATTCTAGGTGTCCCCTTATCCTTTCTCCTTGTGTGAAGTCTGTTTGCCAAAGTATTTTCTGAAGCTATTCTGATTTAATGATGTTCTTTTTCATCCTTTCCAACTAATGTTTTACTCAAACTAGTACAGGTATTCAGAAAACTCTTTTCACTCATAATACCTTTCTTTATACAGTTTACTAAACTCTTTCAAATCACTATGCACTCTCACATTACTCTTAGATTACTAAGTCCTGCCTTTCTAGTATGTGTATTGCTTTGAGACCCTTGAGATCTCTCTGAACTCTGGCATATAAGGGCTAGCACTTCCACACTGCACATAATTAGTCTTTATTTGTGGAATGTTTGGGTGTGAGCACTGCCCGGGATCCTTGAGGTCCTTAGGGAACTCTGACATACCTAGACATGAATTGGGATATGGAACTTTTGGGCATTTGAGACCAGTAAAGGCTTGGTACACCATGACTATTTTGGGCCTGCTTTAGGCTCCCTATAGCTTAGCTTCCATTCTATTTATGTAATTTATATTCAGTTCTTGGTCTATAATAATTATTGTAAACAAACATTAGGGTGATTAGTGAAAAAGGGTCGGTAGTCACATACTGTGGGTAAAGTTTGGATAGATATCATGCCTATAGGGTCCATCTCGATTCAAATGTGTGTGTTAGATGATATGCCAATAGGATCTGCTCTGATTGCTTTTTACATAATAGAGATCATGCATATAGGGTCTAAATCAGCTTTAATAAAAATCATGCCTATAGGGATTTCGCTTTGGTCAAATAAAATTCTGTTTGCTTCGCCTTATGTATAATTAAAAATCATGCCTATAAGATCTAAAACCAGTTTAGTTTAACTTCAATGCATGTGTATAGACTCTAAATCAGTTTAGTTAATTAATCTGTTTGTTTCTTTAATAAGTTTTCAACGCTGCCTTAATATTACAAGAAAGCATGCCTATAGGATCCAAATTACCCATTTAAAATTGTTTACTAATTTACTGCCTTCTTGATTAACGATTAGATACCATGCTCATAGGATATTACTATTATACGCCTAGGTAAGCCTATAAGGTGCTTAAAAATCCTGCAACTGTAAAACTATGTTATGTTATCCGTGACTGCTCATGTTCAACAAGTCTAAAATCAGTAGGCAAGCTGAATAGGTCTTTGACACTTTGGTCCAAAGTCAGTACTGTATACTCTCTGCTCACCTAGATATCATGTTCTAAGGTTTTCTCTTAAACACCTGAAACTGTTGATTGATACGTGTACTTACTTGTTCTATTTGTAGAGGTAAAGATGTGAGCCTTTAATTGTTCTCTTTAATGCAGTCCTAACTGTTTTAACTGCACCTAGATTTTTCTCATTTATGTACCTTAGGATGGTCTAGAACTACCTAAATTAGATGTCCTATATACTTCCAGGGCCACAAGGAAGGGACAAGTAGTGCACACATAGAATATCTTTCAAGGTTGCTAGAACGCTTTAGGCTATGACCAAGGGGAGTGAATTGGGTAGCAAGGATATGATGACTACACGCTAATTTCACACGTAGCCCCTCATCGAGGAGTGAATACCAGGCATTGTGTGGGTATGATCCTATAGGCTTACCAACCTAGGACCCCTCTTTCCCAACTCCAGTTGTTTAAATAAATTTTCTTTCTTTACATATGTACAAATTGTTCAAACCTTTTCCTTTGTTTTTATTATTTGAATCATACATGCACTTATAATGTCAAAACATGCCTTTACTTGTGAGTATGTGTTAAAATTGTTTGTTTGTTAAATTGACTAATTTACATAGTTTATGTTCGGCCGGGACCCACCGTTGTGGACTGCGAGGGGTGCCTAATACCTTCCCCACAATATTAATTCGAGCCCTTACCCTAATCTCTAGTAATGCAAACTAGTCCATGAGTTAATTACTCTAGGTGCCCTAACACACCTAATCCGTTAGGTGGCGACTCTTCAAATACCCAATTTACAAAAGGAAACGAGTTATTTCCCCCATGAATGTCGATACCCGGACTTTCCCATAGAAAAAGGAAAAAAGAGGGTGAGATAGAGGACTCGAGAAGCGGGCACGATCTCGTCGAGCAGTCTGAGCTACTCTACCACCCTCGACCTGATAATATTGGTTGAGCTACCTGGATCCACAAGTACACATTTAATTGAAATGTATTCACAAGAAAAGAAATTACCAATGTATCATTATCAGGCTGAGACAGGGTCTCGATGTCCTCTTCGTTGAATGGGAAAGCGTCCTCGGGTATGTAACCTCAAGTTCGCTTTTCCCCGGTGATGGATATTTTTGTTCTTTTGATAATGGGTTCCTGTGGGATGTCGATTCCTCTAACGATCATGTGGATGACATATTGTCTCTCTTCTATTTCATTTTTCCTATTTGTCTCTCTTTCCTGAAATTGATTTTTGTTTCGGTCACTGAGGAATTCTCGGAGGTGCCCTTTGTCAAGTAGTCGGGCTCTTTCTTCTCGGAGCTGTGTGTAATCTTCAGTCCTATGACTGTGTGTGGCGTGAAATTCGCACATCAGGTTAGGATTCCTTTGCGATGGGTCTGATAGTATGGGTTTTGGCTACCTAGTGTCTTTAATTTTACCTACGGCTGATACGATGTCTGAAACATCAACATTGAAGTTGTACTCAAATAACCGTGGTGGCTCTGTCGGCAGTGTGTATTTGTCGAATTCAGCTCTGCTCACGAGTCCCCAAGGATTCCGACCTCGATCTGCCCTTCGGTCCTTTCGAGGTATGTTATCCCATGAGGCATTTCTTTGATATTCAGTATACGGTTGGTACCTTTCCTTGTCTGGCCTTGATTCCTTTGCTAGGATCCTGCTAGGATATACTGAGCCTGAGGAGGTTCCCAGTTGGTCATCCTCAACCCTAATCTTGTATTGATACCGGTTGTGGACATCTTCCCAAGTCACGGCAGGATATTCTACCAAGTTCTGCTTTAGTTGCTTTGAAGCTACCAAGCTTTATTCATTCAAACTTTGGGTGAAGGCTGTCACTGCGCAGTCATCAGAGACTGGCGGTTACTCCATTCGCTCCATTTGAAAGCGAGATACAAACTCTTGTAGCATCTCATTTTCTCTCTATTTGACTTTGAAGACGTCAGATTTCCATGTAGCAACCTTTATGGCACCGGTATGTGCCTTTATAATGGAATCTGCCAGCATGGAAAATGAGTCTATCGAATTCGAGGATAGGTTATGATACCACATCATGGCCCCTTTCGAAAGTTTTTATCCAAATTTTTTCAATAGGACGAATTCAATTTTATCTTCCTTCAGGTCATTTCCCTTTACAACACAAGTGTAAGCAGTGACGTGTTTATTGGGATCCCAGGTTCCGTTGTACTTCGGGAGATCGGGCATTCTGAATTTCTTCGGGATAGGTTTTGGAGCGGCACTCAATGGAAATGGATTTTCTATGAATTTCTTTGAATAAACACCCTTCATAATCGGGAGTGCACCTGGGATCTGATCAACCGTTAAATTGTAGGTCTCGACCTTTTTGTCATTAGCTTCTATCTTCTTTTCTCCTGATTCAACCCTCTTTTTCAGGTCTTAGAACAACTTCATAATAGTGAGGTTGGTTGCTGACCTCTCAATCTTTCCGGCACCTATTCGGCTTGAGGAGCCGTTTCCGGTGCTGCCGTGCTTGGAGTTTTTTGGTGGCTTTTTAGTTTAGCAATCTCCAACTGTTGTGCCTGCAATATTTCAAAAATGACGTGAAGGCTAACCTCTCATTCCTCCCAAGCTGGGGTTTTCTGAGCTTCTTGTTGGTTTTCTTGGTGTGTATTCTTATTAGTGAGGGAGCTTATATCGACGTGTAGGGCATTCATGAGACCACATCCATGAGAATTGGCTTTGGTGCGTCCTTAGGGTTTCACAGTGGTACACCAGCGCCTGGAAAAATTACACCATTCTCTCCATGGTCCTCAACATCGTTGTTTTCAAGTGCATTTACCGAGTTAGACATTTTGACCTGAAATCAAAGATTCTTGGGCAAGAAAAAAGTGTAAAGAATAACTTGTGTTTTCAATAAACTAGCACGAAAACAATCACTATTATTGTTAGCCCTACAGTTGGCCCCAAATTGTTTACCTTGAAAACGGTAATTACAATTAGATTTGATTTTGTGGTTCAAACAATACGTAATTTCTTTTTATGCTAGTTGTTAGGCAATATATGCTAAGTGTGAGCTAGGAAAGTAAAGTAACAGTAAGGGGCAGTATGATTACTCAAACTGGGCAGCCGCGAATCGGGGCTTCGAGCTGGCCTATTCTAGCCTCGAGGTCGAGCTTGAGTGCTTAACTAGGTAAGACCGATAAAGGTCTAACAGTTCTAAGGGCCCTAATAATGGCTCATTATGATCAATGACGAGTAATAAATCAAGAACAATCAATGAAAAAAAAATAAGTGTAAGCAATAAATCAAAGGAAAGACAATAGAGATTGTTTAAGTCAAAGAGTAGAGAATGTTCTTGTTCTTGTATTGAATATCATGTCCCCTTACAGGCTTTGTTTGAATGAACCAAGTCAAGAAAAGGTAAAGAGAGTTATATTGAAGAAAAGCAATAGTAATCAGTCAGGCCTTATTAAAAGGATTTTGAAATCAATCAATTAGTTGTCAAAACCCTTTTGAAGGAAGAATTTCTCATGAGAAACAGAACATATATGATAGCAGTTTGAAACAACAAGGAAATAAAATTGATTTATAGCATGAAGAACATGTTTTAAGAAAAGTCCAGAACTTAAGCAAGTTTAAAAGAGAAGGAGTTATGCAAACTTAAGAAGAAATAGATGGAACATGCTTAGCAAAACTCGGACAAAGTCCAGTAAAGCAGACAAAGTTGAAGAACTTATCAGGAAATATGTCACGACCCCAGTTCGCCCTCCGTGAACATGTCGTGATGGCACCTATTCCCTATAACTAGTTAAGCCTAACAATGCGGAATTTAACAATATAAATTACGGAATAATTAATTAAACTGAACATATAAAAATAATAACTGCATATAAGGCCTCTCGGCCTACACAACTCAAAAAAATCCGAAAGTCTACAACACCATCCCAAAACCCAGAAACTCACGGGAAACACAGGCTAATAGAAATACTGTAAATGCTCTAATCTCCAGAATTCTACATCAAAGGTATCATAGAATCTAAACATTACAAATAGAATAAGAAAGGAGACTCTTCGGTCTGTGGATGCTGCAGATATACCTCGAAGTCTCCGTAGCTCTCCCCGCCTAAAGAATAGTGTGCCTGAGTGGAGGTACCTGGATATGCACATGAAAAACATGCGCAGGAAGGGCCTGAGTACACCACAACGATACTCAGTAAGTGGCAAGCGTAATGGGTAGTGACGAGAAAGGTCAGGGCCCTACTGAGGTTAAACAATATAATATAAATCAACAGTATAAAAATAGGCAGTAATAGTGAGTACAATAGTGGAATAAGATAGGCTAAGCAAGTAATATCAAATACTCAAGGAACAGAGCAAAACATAGAATAAGTACAGTTCAATACTAATGGTAACAATAAGGATCTCCCAGGATACCGTCCTGTAGTTCTTTTTCTCAACTGTCTAGTGGATCGCCCGGGATACCATCCCGTAGTCCATCATATGTGTATATCCGGAGGATCTCCCGGGATACCGTCCCATAGTCCAACTATCAATGTGTAGGGGGATCTATCGGGAATCTAACCCGCATTTCCAAAGTAAATAGGCAGGGGGATCTATCGGGAATCTAACCCGCAGTCCCAAAGTAAACAAACAAGGGGGAGCTACCGGAATCCCACATCCGTAGTCCCAATGTAAATACGCAACCACAACCAGAAGATATTCAGAAATGAAGTACAAAAGACAAGCAACGGGTAATACTAGCCTAGCATGCTTCACATAGTACAGTCAAGGCAACTTAAACAATTAGGCAAGTTAAATCAACTAAACATGCTTTTCTAATCTCACACAGGTTATAATTGCAAGTAAAACAAGGCAAATATGAAGGAAACTCAGTCTCAATATATTAAGTAAAAATCAGATTTTCAACAATTAGCTCAAGTAAGTGCCCGTCACCTCACATACAAGGCACTCAACTACCAAATATCGTGTCCTAAGGGGAAAGGTCCCTCACACAAGGTTAGACAAGCCACTTACCTCAAACCGACACGAAATCAACTAGAAACCATGCCCTTGCCACGAGTATCCGACTCCAAATGGCCCAAATCTATTCAATTCAAATACATATCGTAAATAACATCTCAAGCATATGATTCTACCATTTAATTTAAAGCTAAGACGCGAATTTAGGTAAAATGACCAAAACGCCCCTCAGATCAACATCTCGGAACCGGATAAATTTTATATTTTCAGAACCATCGTACTCTCATGAGTCTAACCGTATAAAAATCTCCCAAATTGGAGGTCAAACACTCACTCAAAAACTCATAATTTTGACCTAACAAGTTTCTTCAATTTTCCCCAATATTTGTTCCTCAATTAAAATTTAAAAGATGGATTTAACTACATATTGATGGAATATAACTAGAAAGGATTAAGAAAACGTTACCCAATGATCTTCTCTTCAAAATCCTCTCAAAATCGCCCTCTCCCGAACTCAAATTTGATTTTTTCTTACTTTGAAAACAAACCCTCAAAATCTCTATTTTTTGGACAGTGATTTCCGCTTCTGCGGCTAAGGGACCGCACCTGCGGTCCCGCTTCTGCGGCTCCAATTAAAAATCTAAAATTTCGCTTCTGCGGTTCCTATGTCGCAGATGCGAGTTCGCTTCTGCGAAATTTTCCTCCGCATCTGCGGATCTTGAAGGTTATGCCCAAACCCACTTCTGCGATGCCAAGGCCGCTTCTGCGACTCGGCTTCTTCGGTTCCCAAGCCGCAGAAGCAAAAATACCAGAAGCAGAAAAAAATTGATATCTCCCAACTTCTAAAATTCATCCGTCGACCATCTGAATTCATCCCGAGGCCCCCGGGACCTCAACCAAAAGCACCAATAACACTTAATACCCTATTCGAACTTGTACCTATCCTTAAAACACCTTACACAACACCGGAAGCCCGAATAAATCCAATATTCAAGCCTAAGAACTTCAAATTTTCATCAAAACACGCTTTCGATAAAAAACCTATCCAAAACACATCCGAATGACCTGAAATTTTGCCACACATCCCAAATAACATGACGGAGCTACTGCAACTTCCGGAATTCCAATCCGACCCTCGGATAAAAAATTTATTGTCGGACCGGAAACTTCAAAAATTCAAACTTCGGCATTTCAAGCCTAAATGAGCTACGGACTTCCAAAATACATTCCGAATACGCTCCCAGTCCCGAAATCACCTAACGGAGCTAAAGGAACCATCGAATTTCCATTTCGAGGTCGTTTTCTCACTGTTCCGACTACATACCACTTTTCAACACTTAATCTCTCCTTTAGGGACTAAGTATCCCAAAACTCTCCGAAACTCAACATTGAACGTCCCGGCAACCCATAACAGTAGGAATGAACTTAGGGGAAATAATTAATAGGGGATCGTGGCGTTAATTCTTAAGACAATCGGCCGGGTCGTCACATCCTCCCACACTTAAATATTCGTTCGTCCTCGAGAACATACCTGAAGTAGTGAAAAGATGAGGGTATTGGCTGCGCATATCCCGCTCGGTCTCCCAAGTCGCCTCCTCGGCCGGCTGACCCCGCCACTGAACCTTTACTGAAGCAATATTCTTTGACCTCAACTTTCTGAACTGCTTGTCCAATATAGCCACAGGCTCCTCAACATAGGATAGATCCTTGTCCAACTAGATTGAACTGAAATCCAACAAGTGCGACGGATCACCGTGATACCTCTGGAGCATCGAAACATAAAATACCAGACGAACCCCGGTCAAATTGGGAGGTAAGGCAAGCTCATAAGCAACCTCCCCAACTCGCCTCAAAACCTCAAAAGGGCCAATAAACCTCGGACTGAACTTTCCTTTCTTCCCAAACCTCATGACGCCCTTCATAGGCAAAATTCGAAGCAGAACCCGCTCTCCGACCATATATGAAACATCACGAACCTTCCTCTCCGCGTAATTCTTCTATCTGGACTGGGCTGTACGGAGTCTATCCTGAATCACCTTAACATTCTCCAATGCATCCTGAACCAACTCTGTGCTCAATAGCCTGGCCTCACCCGGCTCAAACCAACCCACCAGAGATCTACACCTCCTACCATATAAAGCCTCATACGACGCCATCTGAATGCTGGACTGATAATTGTTGTTGTAAGAAAACTCCACCAATGACAAGAACTGATCCCAATACCCTTCAAACTCAATCACACACGCACATAGCATATCCTCAAAAATCCGAATAGTGCACTCGGACTTTTCGTCCGTCTAGGGGTGAAATTCTCCCACACTTAAATTTTTACTCGTCCTCGAGGAAAGAATTTAGAAGATCGAGGGTTTGTTTTAACATACAAATTTTTCAAAAAATTAAGGGCATCACCTGATTTTTCAAATGCTTTTGAACATTTAGGAACTTGCTTTGGTTATACCTCCATTTTTACACTACAAATTATCATTGTTAGAACTTTTTCACTTTTACAAAACTAAGAATAATAAAATCATTTATTATCAATGAACCATAGGCTTGCCTTTCTTGTCAATCTCCACTAATGTAAATTAATGCTGACTTTAGAATCTTTTAGGACTTTTATTGGCTTGTTATGTTAGGCTAATGGCTGATAGGATATAGGAATATTTTTAGAGTGATTAACCTTTTCCTGACTTGATTCTATAGATCAGATAAATTTATACAAGAGTAAGAGTATTACGAGGGTTTAAATTGTTACAACCCTCGTTTTATTGCAAAAGAATATTCACACATATTCTTCTACCTTTTTTTTAAGACACATATATATTTTTATATATTTTTTTCTTTTTTCTTTTGGAGCCTTATAGATACGCAATTTATTTTCTACCATACTTTATTCATAGATTATCATCCTACTGTATTTTTATCAAGTTCAGGAAAAGTAACAAAACGGAATAGTAATAACCTTTTTTTTTTCTTTGGGTTATGAGGTTTGCATGAAGAAAAAAAAGGTTTATATTAAGCCTCAAAGTTTGGTCACTAAGGATATTTTTCATTTGGTGGGTTATAACAGAAGGCTCAATCGATCCAAAGATGGCCTAATTCATTTTTCAAATCAGCATTTTTCTAGGATTTCGCCTTGACCGACAATAGAGGCAAGTTCTAGTTATTGATCGTCTTGATTCCCATATGTCTCAATCTTTTCAAAGATCAAAGATTCATTACAATAGAGTATTTACATTTGCAAATATAGAGGTATAAAGTTAGAAGTTAACAAAAATAATTCCAACGAATTTGGAATGCTCAAAATTCTGTCCAAAAGTTAATGATCGTTATGCATGTGTAAGCTATTTAGTAAGGTGCCATTTTTTTTTCCAAATAAAGGACTTTTCATTTGTATAGAAACAAGGTTGTTAACAAGAGGATAGAACAAAGTGCCCAGAAATAGAACACATTTAATGATACTAAAATTAACCAAACAGAATACCCAAATATTTTAACATGCATTTATATAGGAGCTAAAATAGGAACAAAACAAATAAAACTTTGTTATAGGAGTAAAAATAGGAAGGCCTATAATGCTTTCCTATAATGATATTATAATAATAAACTAGAGTGCATACGCTAGAACCCAAAGAAATCTTTGAAAAATTTAGAAGAAAAAAAATATAAAATAACAGCAAACATGTGCAAATATCATATTACAACTAACAAAATAGAGTGCCAAAATATTTTAATATGCATCATACTTTTTATGAGAATTTGACATTACACTGAAAACAACAGGTGAGACCAACCTTAAAGATAACAACAATACTTTTAGACTATTTACAAAAAAAAAAAAAAGAGTACCTCACCTTAAGCATGCCAAAGTCCCTTTTCTTCCTTCAACTACTACCAAAAACATCAGAACTACTATTCCATATTTCAAAAATATCATAACTCCAAAAGCATAAAACTAGTCAGAGAAGTTTTTACCATCCCCTGCTCTTGAATTGTTCATTCTCTCGAATGAACAAGTCAAGTATCTGTGTTGCTCGTTTTGATGCCATCGTATTGGAAAAAGTCAAGCTCATCATCAAAGTTACCAAGTTCAGGACGACGAGGAGGAACAGAAGGTCCTTCATTAAAGAAATTAGAAGGACTGCCAATAGTATTAAAACCATGAAAAGGCGGCACATCTGAAAAAATCTGATTTCGATATGGCATCGGAACTAGAGTTGCTGCTTCTCCTCTCTCTGAAAATATTGTAGGAGGTGGTGCTGCCATTGTTACAGAGAATTCTTGAGATTGATAGTAACCGGTATGTTCACCATGGAAGTTGTTAACACCTGGACCTGCAACAAAGTAAGGCTGAAAATTTGGTATGTTAGAGCATCTCATTGCATTAACAACATTCCACATTAAGTTTCCGATCATCTAGATGGTAGGTGACGTATTGGCAAGTTGATTCTCTAAAGTTTGGCTAAGAGTATTTTGACTAGTTCTTGCTTGTGACAACTCTGTCATGAGATGTGACATTTTGGCGCCTAATACGCCATCCCTCGCCATTTGCTCTTTTTTAAACATATCCCAATTCCTTGCCATATCAGCTTGTGTTTGTAATATTTGGTGCAGATAAGCAAGAGCATCTGACGAGTCAGCCACAGAGAAAACATCAGTTTCCCTTTGTACAGGTTGCACATCAATTTCTATTTCTGGACTTTCAGAACTTGTTTGGCCCTGTGAAACTTTTCTTTCAATGCCTCGTGGAGGTTGCAACGTAGCAATATAACTTTGATCAATAGCATAATTACTTTTAATCCTCGTAAAGTTACTCATGTCACCATTAAACTTTTACGCGAGACGAGTGATGGTTGATGGGAAAAATAGAGATTTAGACTCTTCTGAAAATCGACAAGTAATAATTCCGTCACTAAGTATTCTCCAGATATTTATAGGTAAACTTTTCTTAATTGCATATAACAACATCACTCTTTCCATATTGTAATTGGATGTATTCTGATAAGGCACTAATCGTGAACTAACAAATTTACCCCATGTTCTAGCAGTTTCTAACATACACGATCCAGCGACACTCCGAGAATTTTTGTAATAACTCCTAACTCTATCTGGACAAAGGTCTTTGAAAGCTTCTTCTATAAAAATCTTTCCCATCAATTTTAATTTTAATTTATTCATCATTAACATCCTTCAATTTATATAAATCGTTCAAAACAGTAGAGTTGAAAGAAATAATCTTACCGCCAATTTTTGAAGTTCTCTCGGATTTATTGATATTGACGTAGAATTCAAGAACGATTTCAGCAATATAATCACCTGGATGCTTCACAAACCCTTCCCAACCTAGAGACTGAACATTCTCTAGAATCTTGGTTGCATAAAACCCATCTGTTGGCACAAAAACCATCTCACATTCTTCTGCAAAATACTTTTTGGTCTCTGCAAATTTTCTCACTGAATGGTCAAGATTTTCACTTTGTAAACCCAAATCTGAAAAAATCTTTTTCACATATGTCATTTTTTCCTTTTATGCTCAGTGATGTTTGGAATTACTAGTGAGAATATTGTTGTTTTGTGGTGGTAGATTGGTGGCTATATGGTGGAACAAGGATGGAGAGGTGTAAGGTATGGTGAAAAGATAAAGGGAAAGAGGTAAGGTAGGTGAAGTTTATTTACAAAGGGAGTTTAATGAGATTGGGAATAACTTAAAGTACTTAAAATGACTGAGGTGGGAGAAGTCGGCGTTAGATTTGAGATGGGATCCAATTAGAGTGTCTTTGGTACCTAGATTTGCTGTCCAGATTACTCATCTCCTCATTCTCAACTTTTTTTTAAAAAGATCTCTAAAGGAATATGTACTACAAAATCTACATATAAACTTATAAAGAGATTCTTGAGTAAATTTCATGAAGTAAACTAAAAGAAAATAAGAAAGGGCGTAACTTTTCCAAAAGTAATCAACGATCTCTTTTATATATATATATATATATATATATATATATATATATATATATATATATATATATATATATATATGTGTG
>MU719201.1:5601-41591 GCA_026770625.1 Nicotiana glauca | reverse complement strand
TCTCTCTCTCTCAAATTCGTAAGTGTGATTTTGCTCCGTTCTTTGAGTTCGTTGGTATCCTGCAATTTGTATTGCCACTGTTGCAGGAAGGTTTATTCCGTTTTATCCTGGGAGGATTTAATCCATTACCTTGGCAACGTGCGAGGGGGTTAAAATTCCTTAAGGATACACAAGAAACTTGTGGACTCAGAATAATTCTGATTCTCTACTATTTTCTAGATTTCTTTACTTCTCCTAACTGTTTTTCTGATTTTTGGTTTAACACAGTAACGCTCACAGTTATCCGTGCATGAGTTGAAATGTACTGTTATAATGGTCAACTAATCACACTCTAATTACATTGAGGGATCGTTTGGTGGGGTGGGTAATAATAATGCTGAATATGGT
Source organism: Nicotiana glauca (assembly GCA_026770625.1). Lineage (NCBI taxonomy): Eukaryota > Viridiplantae > Streptophyta > Magnoliopsida > Solanales > Solanaceae > Nicotiana > Nicotiana glauca. Next base: position 41,204 of record MU719201.1, on the reverse strand, counting down.
GTATTAGTAATTCTGATATTAGTTATGCTGGCATTACTTATGCTCACATATTTCTTATCTGTTGTCTGGTTTAATGTATTAAAGTATTGTACAATTTCTAAAAAAATTATTTGTCTACAAAAATACCCCTATAACCATTCCATCACTTTATCTTTTTAAAAGAAATATATATGTTGATGAATGTTTTTATATAAAAAGGGTTTTAAAAAAATATCTTATTTGTCTACCAACTATATTCTAGTGTAGAACTATTTTATATATATATATATATATATATATATATATATTATTTATTACTTTCTTGGATTATTTTAAACATACATTGATATAATATCATACTTTAATCGAGCATAAATTTTGAAGGATAATTTTATTTTTAATTAAGCTAATGCATACATTAAACCCCATAGTAGTGTCATGTTTTCCTATGCATTAGCTATGCATAGGATAATCCTAAATAGGGTATATAACTAATGCTTGCATAACTAATGTATAGGTTCAAAGGGTGTATCAAACAAGGTATTATTAATATACAAAGTTAATCCTTACATTATAATATCTAATGCATCCTACCAAATGACCCCTAAATTATACAAATGTGTACAATTGTCACCTCCTCACAATACTATTATCTAAGCACCCTCCCTCAAAATGATAGTTGAAATATATCTTTCAAACTCAGCTTTAACAAATCAACATATTCCTCCTTAGTAGAAACATAATATGTCTTCACTGATTCGCGCACAATTTTTCCCCAAACAAAGTGACAGTGAATATGCACGGCGTCTCCTAGGAGACACCGGAAGCGGCATTTTCTCGTCTTTCACTCAATGTACAGTGCACGTCCTCTCCTTTTTGGATCTGGTTAAATGTAACCACTGGCGAACACTTAACCTCTTATTAACAAGATATAGTGAATGGACCTGATCAGGCTCTTGACCTCTCGATTCCCGAGAAACTAGCTGATTTATATATTTTGTTCGTTCATGGAATATAGAATTAGCTGCAATTTGGATTGCAGCTCTCCTATCACAGTAGAGACTTATAGGTAATTCGACATGCACTCCAAGTTCCTTATGTAACCATGTCAGCCATGTGAACTCTGCAACTGCTGAAGCCATACTTCTGAACTCCACTTCAGCAGAGCTTCTGGCTTTTGCTTAGATTTTTAGGACACCAATGCATCTCCAAATTTGACAAGATAGCCTGTAACAGATTCCTAATTTGTGTTACACAATGCTTTTAAAAATCTTGACCTCTCAAAGGCATCAACAGTCCAAGACCTAGTGCAAATTTGATGTACCTCGCCACTCTTAATACAACCTCTAGATGTGATTGCTTTGATTACATTTGTCTCCAGTAGTGTACCTGCAGGTTTAGCACCACTAAGCCCATTTCTGCAATCAACTTCAGTGCATACTTCCTCTGACTGTCACGATCTAACACCACCAAAAGCTGTGATGGCACCTAATATGCAGGCTAGGCGAACCAACAATCCCAAATCCTTAAATAAAGCCACTAACATAAATATAACAAGTTCAATAATATCATAGATAAGGCTAACTCTGATAACCAAGTACGAAGATGTACATCATCCTTAAATCTAGTATCACTGAAATTAACTAAATTAAATTCTTCTGCTTATTAGTTAATTTAAAAACTTAATTATTTATTGTCAACATAAAAGGAAATAGTCTATTTTTGTTGATTTAATTTATTCATATAGGTCATCCGTAAGTTTAAATATTTAAGGGTAATTATAATTTTATCCAATAAATATTATATTATCAAAGCGTAATAAGATTGATATGAAATTTCACTTTTAAATCCTTATGTCTGTACAATCATTAGTGTCATTGATTATTAAATGAATAGTACATTTTACATATTGGTAAAACTATTTTAGACCAACTTGGATAGTCTATATTTAGAAATAGGAATTTTACCGATATAAAATCTATAGATGAATAAAGTTCCTAAATATTAGGGATTTTATATAATTCAATAAGAAAAGATTTAGTATCTAAAGATCTAGTTGATAAGAAAAGATTTTATAACTAAAGATTTAGTTGATTTAAAATCATTAATACTAAAAAATAATTAAATAATAATAATAATTTTATTCGGTGCGAAACATATTTTTAAAAGATAAAAAAGGTGAATCATTTCGGTAAAATTTTTATACTTCTAACATAATATGAATATAAATATAGATAGATACATGTTCCTATCTCAATTTATTTCATAACAAAGCTAATTAATTAACGGAAAAGGTCCAAATACCCCCCTGAACTTTACGATAAGGTCTATATATTATCCTCGTTAAAAGTTTGGCCCATATCCAACCTTGCCGTTACACTATTGGCCCGAATACCCCCCTGGACTTTACGATAAGGTCTATATATAACCCTTATTTTTTTAACAAAATATTTTTTTTTTGTAAAAACTGAAAATTATTTGTTGAAAATAATTTCTTCAGTTCTTAAAAAACGAAAATATTTTGCTAAAAAACGATTTTTTTTTCTTGTTTTTACAACAAAAAAATAGTTTTTACAAATTTATTTTTCCAGTTTTTACAAAAAAAATCTTTAAAAAAACTAAAGAATGAAGAAAAAAAACATTTTGCAAAAGCGAAAATAATTTGTTGAAAATATTTTATTTATTTTTTAAAAATAAAAATATTTTTTTAAAAATTTAAAATGTTCTAATTCCTCTATTTTTACATTTTTTTTCCAGTTTTTACAAAAAAAATATTTTGTTAAAAAAAGAATTTTTGCAATTTTTTTTAAAGTTTTACAAAAAGAAATTAGAACATTTCCAAAAGAAAAAGAAATTTCTTCTTGTGAAACTTTAAAAAAATTGCAAAAATTATTTTTTTAACAAAATATTTTGTTGGTAAAAACTGGAAAAAAAATGTAAAAATAGAGGAATTAGAATATTTTTAATTTTTAATAAAATATTTTCGTTTTTTTAAAAGCTGAATAAAATATTTTCAACAAATTATTTTCGCTTTTGAAAAATATTTTTTTCTTCATTTTTCAGTTTTTTTAAAGATTTTTTTTTGTAAAAACTAGAAAAACTGGAAAAACAAATTTGTAAAAATTGTTTTTTTTGTTGTAAAAACAGAAAAAATTATTTTTAACAAAATATTTTCGTTTTTTAAGAACTGAAGAAATTATTTTCAACAAAATATTTTTAGTTTTTACAAAAAAAATATTTGGTTAAAAAAATGAGGGTTATATATAGACCTTATCGTAAAGTCTAGGGATATTTGGTTCCGTTTAAAGTCCAGGGGAGGATATCTGGGCCAATAATGTAACAACAAGGTTAGATATGGGCCAAACTTTTAACGAGGGTTATATATAGACCTTATCGTAAAGTTGAGGGGGGATATTTGGACCTTTTCCGATTAATTAATATGATTAGGACTTTGGAATAAAAATAGTAAAAATAGCACGATATAGCCAGTTTTCGGACTAGTCAATCAAAAATAGTCAGCGTTTACTAAGTCGATAAAAAATAGCCACCGTTTTGCTGCAATAGAGACCGGTCCAACATAATATACTGGAGTTCGGTGCACTTGTGTATGAACTCCAGCATATTATGCTTGACCGATATACTTTGCTGGCTCCAGTATAATATACTGGAGACTGGAGCACTGGTGCTCCAAACTTCAGTATCTTATGCTGGAATTCTAGTGTATTTATGCTGGAACTCCATCATATTATGCTGGAGTTCAAGCATACTATCTTGGAACTCCAGTATAATATGCTGGAGTTAAAGTATACTTACGCTATAACTCCAGCATAATATACTGGAGTATTTTTCGGGTTTTGAACATTATTTTCGCTTAAATTTATCTCTACATAAAAAGTGGCTAAATTTCAATTACTTTTAAAATTGAGCTATTTTTGAACGACCAGTTGTAAATATGGCTATTTTTAAAATTTTCCCACAAAAGTAAGGTAAGAAAATTCTAGGACTAAAAAGTTTGGAATGAAAACGCTCAAAAGTTTGAAGGGTACAAGTATGATTCCTAATCTCGCATTGGAGGAGACATTTGCAAATTATACAAGTTTCATAAATTGGAGGGAAGGCTACAGTTGACCCTTCATATAAAAACCCTAGACGCGCGAACAAATTGAGACGTTCCGCGGGAAATTTCGGCGACGAAAACACGAGGAGCGATAATTTTCGCAAAATTGAATAGTAGGTTTAATGGTGAGATGAGATATGCCTGCAATTTCACCATCAGCAAGGCTTTGTAAGTTTCCTCAACGCTCAATTTCTTAACTCCGTGAACATTTTATACCTGGTTGTTCATTGATCGGTCCCAGGTTTGTTTGGTCCGTAGCAACTGTATGATCCGCTGCAGGTTCTTCTTTGATTTGTTTGATGACTTGTCTTTGCCCTTTGCCCATTCAAATTTTCTTTACCAATTGCCATTTGGCTACTTTACTATTACTACCACTGTCTCAATTTATGTAGCAGCTTTTCTTTTTAATCTGCCCCAAAGAAAACTCATTTCTATATTAAAAAATAAATAAACTTTAAAATTCTCATTTTACCGTTAGTGAGATGAATTATAGTCACACAAATATATAGGGCTTGTTTTAGACCACAAGTTTTAAAAATGCAGAACAATGCAACATTATATGGCGCAAAACGAGTAGTATTATTGTGTAAATGAACTTCATAGCTAGAAGTACGAGATTCTAATAAGCAACCTATAATCGTACATACATTTATGTCTTTATCTAGACGGACATTCATGTTATGGATGCAACACATAGTTTGCTTCAAAGAATTCCACAAAGAGTAGGTACCTAGTGGAATAGTCGAGATGTGCGCAAGCTGACCTGGACACTACCATCAATCGTCATTAACAGACCCACTAAGAGCAAATTACATTATTATCTGCATGTTTTCCTATACTATGCATAAGTCTACATGTTAGAGTTGTAGATTAATGAGATTAAGCTAAATGATGGGAACTTCACAATTTGCGCTATATGTCATTGGACTTAATTTATTGTTACAACCCAAAATCCCTTCGAAAGAGTCGTATGACACGTAATCTCTAAACTAGGTAAGCTTGACTTTAACTGAAATAACATTGACATTTACTAACTATAAAGTAAATAATTCTAAATAAATCACAATTCCCAAAACTAGTGATATAAGTCATAAGCCTTTCTAAGAGTAATTATACAAAATAAATACAACACTGTTCCATAACGAGAAGAATCAATGGAACATGATTACAAACGAAGCTGACTCCGAGGCCTGCGAACGCAGCAGTAGGTTGCCTTGAGTCTTCACCGTGACGATCTGCACAGCTACTATCGATCAATACCTAGATCTGTACATAAATGTACAGAAGTGTAGTATGAGCACACCACGGCGGTGCCCAATAAGTATCAAGACTAACCTCGGTGGGGTAGTGATGAGGAATAATCAAGACACCTACTGGTCATATAGATTAAACATGATACGGTACAAATATCAAGATAAAGGTAACGAAGTAATATCAATAGCAGGGATAAACCAAACTACAACCAGTCGAAATAATAAAAGGAAACTCGGATGGAAACAAAAGGTAACCAAGTAGATCAGCATTAACATGGCTGGAACACAGAGAAGTAGAATGAATCCAAGTAAGGAAAACAATATCAACTCAATCAATCATATCGTTTCTGGTGCACAACTCTAGCCATCTTAGAACTCGATGTCTCATATCATAATCTCAACTTCCAAACCTTTTGGTACACCCGACTCCTTGTGGCCACATATTTTTTGTCTCACTTTGCACAACAACGATCTCATGTTACTCAATACATACGACCCATAATCAATGCAATTAAGATGTTCCAGGAGTCTTATATACATAACATAAAGTATAGTACAACTTCTAAACCAATTAAGAACTCAACAAGAAAAGATGAAGTTATTTTTAGAAATCATTTGAGCAAAGAAAGTACCATTTTCAATTAAAATGCCACATCGAATGAATTATTACCTCAGGGGTTGGCCTGGTGACAATTGACTTGAGCCTTGGGGTTTGCTCCTTTCAAGGTCTCAAGTTCGAAACCCACTGGGTGCAAACAATTTCCGAGGGCCATCGGACTGGGTAAAACCTGAATTAACCGTGGTGCACTTGCGGGAAACTCCTTGACAAGGGGCCTGTGCACCTCCGGTATTAGTCGGGTCTCTTAGAGACTCGGACACCCGGTGCAAATCAAAAAAATAAATAAATTACAACTTAGTAGAAGTTCTTTTTTTAAGTAAAATACAACCTCAGACGATCTATCTCTCTCTCTCTATATATATAAAGGAGGGAATGAAAAATGTGACTTGGCACCTCTCCTAGGCCAAGGATCCTATTTATCTTTTATCTCTTGTTTTTTTGGGTTTTTCACTTCATTCTCTTCATTCAACTTAATTTTTAAAAGCTTAAAAGTCACTTTAATTCTCTTTATTAGACCTCATCCCTAAAATCGGCTATGTACAAAGCAAAACCGTTTCCAATATATTCCCTATTAATGCTCCCTAATTACTCTCAATTATGACAAAAACCAAAGGGTCAAGAGAGTGTGTAACACAAAATGATAAAGGCAATCTTATGGCCATATCAAATGACTTATTCTCCAACAAAATACTTTCTACTAAACCATTTTGAAGTAAAGGATAAGGGAAGCTGCTGTACAACTTGGAAGATATTTTGCATGATCTTTTGACATTTCTGCATTGTTAGGATTACTCAATGTACTCATCTTTCTATACAAATTTTTCTGTACAATCATATTTGAGTTTTCTTCTTGTATTTATTGCTTCTTTGTTAGGGAAAAAAGGCTAATTCTTTTTAGTTGGCCATTTTTTGTTCATTTTTTTAATTCTTGGAAACAACAATTTAAATTCTTGATAAAGAGATTCTTTGTGATTGTATGTAATTTGTGGAAGAATGGTAGAAAACAGTGAGAAGTGAAATCGCCGAGTCCAATAGATAAATGATTTGGAGCCATATGAAATAGTTAATTCTCAAGGTCTTATTTAGTAACTGCGTCGTTCCTCTTTTCTTAGTAGCAATGTGATGTGGCATCAGTTACTGTGTATCATTTGAACATATTGAGGTTTGGCCATCTATTTAGTATTCAAAATATTCTTTTCTTGGGGTTTGGCCATCTTTTCCCTTTAGTTCGACGGAGAAAATGAGAATACATCCTCGTATTGGAACTTTGCATTTATCATTGCTTTTTATAATTTTTATAAGTTAATTTCTGTAATTAATTTAAAAAACCTTTTAAGAGTGATAATAATATGATTCTACATCCCTCTCTAGTCTCTACCGAGTATTTTGGTTGTTAATAAAAATTTATATTCTATTTTTACAAGTTTTCATCTTTGAATATATGATAATGATTTACATTCTTTGTTTGTGTAATTATTAGTAGTAATTTTTAAGATAAAAGATATTTAACTTTAGTTTAATTTGAGTTTTTTTAGTAGTTCTTGGATCTTTCTTAATAGATGGAACTTAATAATCGTCCTTTGTAATAGTATATATTTAACAATACATCCCAAGGAAATGATCTCTTGTGTTTTTTTATGCTAAACATATTGTTATCTTCCGATCTCTCTGCAAATTCAATGATCTCTTTTATGATCGCGCGAAGCGCGAGTAACTTTACTAGTTTAGGGGAATATAATTGAGAAGCTAATTGAATTAAAGATGTAACGTTTATTGGAGTTTGAAGTATTGAAATATATATATAAATACAGCGACGTATTGAAAGCACTGTATGTTCCAACACAAAGGATCACAACAGTAAAGGAATTTAAATAGTTAACACACTTGAATTGATAACAACAAATAAACACAACAAACAGAAAGTGCACGACACCACCCTTCGTTCTTTATCACTCTTCCTAACCATATGCATAAATAGAAATGCGCACGGCATCACCCTTCGTGCTTTTACTCTCAATAGTGTGGCACGACATCACCCTTCGTGCTTTTACTCTCAATAATGTGGCACGACATCACCCTTCGTGCTTTTACTCTCAATAATGTGGCATGACATTACCCTTCGTGCTTTTACTCTCAATTATGTGGCACAACATCACCCTTCGTGCTTTTACACTCGCAATATCAGCACGGCATCACCCTTCGTGCATTAACACTCACAATATCGGCACGACATCACCCTTCGTGCATTAACACTCACTCACTTGCAATATCATGCACGATATTACCCTTCGTGCTTTTACTCTCAATAATGTGGCACGACATCACCCTTCGTGCTTTTACTCTCAATAATGTGGCATGACATTACCCTTCGTGCTTTTACTCTCAATTATGTGGCACGGCATCACCCTTCGTGCTTTTACACTCACAATATCAGCACGACATCATCCTTCGTGCATTAACACTCACAATATCGGCACGACATCACCCTTCGTGCATTAACACTCACTCACTTACAATATCATGCACGACATCACCCTTCGTGCTTTACACTCTTCCTCACCCAAACAATAGAAACAATAACAAGGGAATCAACAATAAAAACAACAGCATCCCGGCAAAGGAATCAACAATAGAAACAATAACATTCCGGTAAGGGAATCAACAACAGAAACAATAACATTCCGGCAAGGGAATCAATAATAGACACAATAAATCCCGACAAGGGAATCAACAATAACCAATCTTGTTTCAACAGTTAACTTCGCAATATAGATCTCAACAATGGCCAATTACCAAGACAATATCATTAGTTTTACTCAATATGAATAATCGTCAATTTAAGCATGAATAGTATATAATGAGGATCACGGAAAAACCAAGAAAACACAATAACCTTAACAAAACAACAAGATATAATAAGCACGTAATAACTACACCGGTAACCACAACACTTGGACATGTCACATGTAACATATTTGCACGAAGTCATAGAGAGATTCACAGCCAAGAAGTATCAAAACATTACGGAAGGCAATCACTTCAATAAGGTAAATAAGGGTCAGGTAACAAGTAAGAGTTAGAGGAAAGCTAACAACATCATATGGAGCATATGGAGGTGAAACAAGCAATTAGGAAACCTAATCATATCAGAAAAACTCCTCACTTAATGAATATAAGGACCTAAGAATCCTAAAGGCAAATATTTCACAAATAAGTCCGAGCACACACTCGTCACCTCGCATGCACGGACTACAATTAGCATAGAAGACTCAAATCCTAAGGGAGAGTCCCCCCACAAAGTTAGGCATAATACTTACCTCAAAGACGACAAACTGATACTCTAAAATGCACTTCTCGAGTGAAAAGACCTCCAGACAGCTCAAAACTAACCAAATACGAGTTGAATACATCAAATAATGTAAGAGAAAACAATTTCAATTAACAAAACTATGATTCTGATACAATTTGCAAAAAAAGTCAACAAAAGTGAACTCTTTGGGCCCACACCTCGGAACCCGACAAAATTTACAAAAACCGAACACCCATACAAAAATTATCAAATTCCGATATCATTTGGTCATTCAAATTATCATTTTACATTTTTGAAAGATCTCTCAATTTTCCCCAAATTTTCCTTTAGATTCTAATGAATTTGATGTTAAATCTAAGATATAATCACAAAATATAGTTGAAAATTGATTAGAGACACTTACCCAATGATTTGGTATGAAAATCTTCTCTTAAAATCGCCCACTCTCAGAGTCAGGGTTCAAAAATATGAAAAATGAACAAAAACTCGAAATACTCAACTTTTAGCAGACTGCAGATGTCGCATTTGTGACACTAATGCGAACTAGCAAATGCGGAAATAGCTTCGCAAATGCGAAGCCTGGAATTACCCTGCTAAGGTCACATTTTCGACAAAATCTTCGCAAATGCGAAGAAGGACTTTCGCAAGTGCGGCAGAGTTCTTCGCAAATGTGAACTCGGCCCAGCAGCTCGGAGCTCGCAAATGCGATGGCCGCTTCGTAATTGCGGCTATCGCATTTGCCGCTTCGCAATTGCGGCTATCGCATTTGCGACCAATACATCGCAAATGCGATGATACCAGAACCAGAAATGAAAGACTATGAAAAGTTATTCCAAAACCAACCCGGAACTCACTAGAGCCCTCGGGGCTCCAAACCATATATGCACACAAATCTAAAAACACCTCACGAACTCGCTCATGCGCTCAAATCATCAAGATAACTTCTAAAACCACGAATCGGATGCCAAAACGCATGAAAATAACCATGAACTTCAACAACTTCTAGAATTGCAGCCAAGCGCCCGAACCATATCAAATCAACTCCAAACGACACCAAATTTTGCAGGCAAGTCCCAAATGACATAACGAAGCTGTTCTAACTTTCAGAATCGCATTCCGACCTCGATAACACAAAAGTCAGCTATGGGTCAAACTTCTCCATTTTCCGAACTTCAACTTTTCCAACTTTCGTCGAAATGCTTCAAATTACCCTACGGGCCTCCAAATCCAACACCGATCGCACGCCTAAGTCCAAATCATCATACGAAGCTACTGACGTCATCCAAAACTCATTCCGGTGCCGCTTACTCAAAAGTCAAATTTCGGTCAAATTCCCACTGCATAAGCTTTCAAAACTATATTCCTTCTTCCAATTTGACTCCGATTCCTCCGGAAACAGTATCCAAACATAATATGAACTGCTCGTGACCTCAAACTGCCGAACCGGACGCAATTGCTCAAAACGACCAGTCGGGTCGTTACATTTATGTAGTATGTCATATTTTTTACACAATGATAGCACACCTTGTTTTTCTAGATAAATGATGAAAAACTTTATAAAAACTAGCCCATGGATTATTTCTCCTTTGCAGCATATAGGCCTCCTCCGCAATTTGCCAATTTGGCCAAAAAACTGTTGCAAGAAAGTACACTGCCTTAGTGGTGTTGCCTTTGGTGCAGCAGCTCTTGTACTCCTTTTTGAATCCATATATACCTTCTGCGAATCTCCCATTTTGAAATATCATAGCAGTGTAGGCCCTCTAGCAGCAGTTTTCAAAAACAGCCCATTCAATGTTCTCCAGCTGTTTCAAAACACTAGCTTCATGTTGTATTATACCTTGATCGTGTGCCTTTGCCTGAATCCAGCATTTCTCCCAGCAATTAATGTTATCCTGTTGCTCTGTTTTGTATGTGAAATAACCTGCTTTTACATGAAAGTCCTCCATATCACACGCAACATCAATTGTTTCCACTGTCCAGATAAGTGCAATGACAGTATTTTTGCACAGTATTGCGCGTGATTTGTCAGCATGATCCATTTCAATCTTTGCATGAGTCCTATGTTGAGATGTTATGCTAATGAAATATATTGAGGTTTGACTCCTCAAAACACATCCACACAATCCATTTTCTTTCGCAAAAATTTGTATCTGCAAAGGTCCTTTTTAGAAAAAACTGGGCAGTATCTTTCCTTCTCTTCCCAACAAATGGATGCATCAGGTGTGTTTAGTGAGGTATCATGAGCTGGTGAGATCCAGCTATGAGTATGATCCTTCTTCACTAAACCTTGTGCAATTAGAATGAGTTCCTTGGACAGTATTGTCTTCAGTGATAGACCAACCTGCCCAGCCCTCTCCTTAGCTAACATGCTTGTGCTTACCAATGTCTATTCCCCAAGGGTATGAGCACTAGGTGATAATACCACCCTTTGGAGATGAGCCATTAGATAAGGCATGTTCACACTGACTTCCCCTGCAAAAAAGAAAATCATGTTAGTAAAAAACAGCATCACCATGCCCTCCTCCATAAGGATTTGAGCATGGCAATTGCTTATGTGATCTCCAGCAGAATCAATTTTCTCATCTGATGTTCTGAGGGAAGCATGTATTTTCCAGTGTTGTTCTGCAAGAGTTTTTGTCTGGCTCCTTGTATGCAATGTTGAAATGGTGGAGTGCATTGGATTTTTGATCGACGATGCACCCCTTGATCCTGTTTTGCACAAATTGCTCATAGTTCTGCAACTGTGCGTATAAGTACTGTTTTGATGTGAAAATCCTGTAATCTCCTGGGTACGAAGTGTACCACATTTGATTTTAGTGCTCTTTGTTGTTGCGCAATCTCTAGATGTATGTTTTCATTTGATGTGGCATGTCTAAAGTACACTGCCCAGTTGATTAGATGTATGCCTTGGTCGTATCCTTTGGGACTTAGATACCAATTTGCTTCCTCTCCTTGCCATACCATGCTTATGCTCATCAGTGACTTCCCTTCCTGAGAATGAGCACATAGTGCTAATACCACCCATAGAAGTTTAGTCACTTGATGAGGCATGGTGACAGTAACTTTTCCTGCAAAAAAGAACACGATGTTAGTCATAAACCAGAGTAAAGAACACGATGTTAGTCATAAACCAGAGTATTATGACCTCCTCCCTTAGGATTTGATCACAGCAGTTAATATGCGATCCTCCCCTGTTTTTAATTCCCATCTTGCTCACTTCTATTTCCAGCCTGCTACCCTACCTTGTTAGTTGTTACCTCCTCATCTCCTAATTTCTTGCAACTCTTATCCTTCTATATGGGCATTGTAGTTTGTCATTGTTCACTTTCCTCCTCCCATGTGCATCTAGCTCCCAAAAACAGTGTGCCTCAATATATCCAACATCCAAAGCATAATTAGCTAGATGGTCTACCAAACTATTTCCCTCTCTTAGCGTATGAGCCAATTTACATTGAATTGAGCCATGAGTCCTTTAATTTCCTCTATATATTCAGCCACACACCAAGGGACAGATCACTCTCCATTCACAACATTTTTGATTAACATTGAATCTGTGTGCAATTCAATAAGGATGAAATCATGTTGGACACAGTATCTTAGTGCTTCGAGTATAGCCCTTGCCTCAGCTTCAGAATTAGTTCCGTCCTGCACTTCCTTGCCACAAGCATACAATACATCTCCCTCTTTATTCTAATAACAAAACCAATAGAACTTCTCCAAGGATTACCTCTAGAAGCCCCATCTGTGTTCACTTTAACCCACCCTGGACTAGGACTTTCCCATATTACCTTAGTGATCTTCAGCTTAGGCGTATAATTCTCCAACAGCTCAAGTTGATCTGGCCATTTTTGAGGAACATGAGTAAGCCCAGGCTTACTGAATTTGATCAGGGATTGAATAGTCGAGGAGTTTTGATACATTACTCGACTAACTGTGATAGTGTCTCCATATTTATAGCTGTTACGTCTCTTCCACAGTTCCCAAACAATTATGGAAGGTAATGCCTGCATTATAGATTGCAATCTAGGAATGACTTTCGCAGTCCAACACTTTACCACTGCCTGATGAAATGTAATTCCCTCCACGGCTATTCCTGCATGATTTAAAAAAATACGAACACACTATTTTGGCAGCATAAGAAGTGAAGAACAAATGTTGTGTGGTTTCCTCCATCGGATTAGCACAACACCAACATTTTGATGCCATTTGATATCCCAGCCTCCTAAAAAAGTCATCAAGAGGCAGCTTGTTTCTGCATAGTTTCCACATGAAAAAAGATATTTTAAATGGTACTCCCTTTCCCCACATCATCCTATATGAATTGCAAGGATCCTTTCTTCTTCTAAGATACTCCCAAGCTGATTTCACACTGAATTCTCCACTGGTTTTGAGCATCCAAACTGGCTTGTCCAGTACATCTTGCACTCCTGGTGGTTTGATGTTATGCAGAATATGTAATGCTAATTCCTCCGGCAATATTTCCCTGATCTTCTCTTCATCCCACCACTGCCCATCTATCACTACATCATATATGTTTTGTATGGACTCATCACACACAAAATTTGGTGGAGTAACAAAATTGAGGGCACCCAAACCTGTCCAATTTTCAAATCAAAACAAAGAAGAGCCCATTTTTGGATGCCACAAGATTTGATGTTCAATAAGATCCCTACACTCTAGCATTCTCCTCCAAACATGTGAATCATTCCTCCTCCAAGGTACGACCAACGGATTAAGTTTTTTGCAATACTTTTGGCTCAAGAAGAACTCCACAAAGTAGGCTTAGTTCTAAAGTTCCACCATAATTTGCAAAATAATGCTTTAGAAACATCATGTAATGATCGCAATCCTACTCCCCCTTCATCCCAGGGTAAGCATAGATTTGTCCAAGAAGCCCAGTGCCCACTCGTGCTACCAACAGTATTACTCCAAAAAAGCTGAGCAAAAATCTTATGCAATCTATTAATCATCAATCACATAAGCGGGAGGATTCACCGAAGATAGAAGGTGAATTGGCATACTTTGAAGAACATGAGAGCCCTCCCCCCATGGACAACAACTTACCCGTCCAAGCTTGTAACTTATCCATCACCTTAGTAATTAAACCTTGGAAATAATCCATTCTTCTCCTAGCATAAAATATCGGACACCCAAGATAAGTGAATGAGAATTCTTGTTTGGAAATACCTGTTATCCTTTCTACTTTGTTCACCACCTGTGCATTAGTTGAATGATGCACGTAAACGGCAGACTTTGTTTTATTGACCAACTGACCCGATGCTGCTTCATATGCTGTCAATACTTCCAGTGCCAATCGAAGAGAGGTTGCATCCGAGGATGAAAATATGATCGTGTCATCTACGTATGCTATATGTATCTTAGGACTCCATTTAGGCAAACCAAATCCACAGAAGTATAAATTCATATGAAGTGAATTTAAACCTCTAGACAAAGCCTCCGCTGCCAAGATAAATAACGTTGGAGATAAAGGATCCTCTTGTTTCACCTCTCTCGTTGATTTGAAAAAATCATGAGGTTGCCCATTTATCAACACAGAGTAGCAATTATTTGACAGCATACCATAAATTAACTCAATGAATCTCTCATGAAACCCCTCGATACCTTAGTTAAGAACAACCAAGATAAACGATCATAGGCCTTCATCATATCAAGTTTGATTACTACATTGGACCCTGCCTTCGTTCTCAATCTAATGTCAGTGATTATCTCTTGTGTTAACAATACATTCTAAACAATGCTCCTCCCTTTCACAAACCCCCCCTTGTTCACCAGAAATAAGATTAGGAAGATACCCAACTAACCTTTCATGAATAACTCTGGAGAATACTTTGTTGACGAAGTTGCTAAGACTTATTGGTCTCATGTCAGAAAAGGTATTCACTTCTTTTTCGGCAATAATACCAAGTTTGTATGAGTCACAAATTTAGGTAATTCTTGTCCATTAAAGAAGGCAGTCATCATGCTAAAGATGTCGTCTCCCACAATATCCCAACAAGAGTGAAAGAAGCTGCCAGAAAATCCATCGGGGCCTCCTGCACTTTCCGCATTTAATCCAACCACTGCTCGTTTCACCTCTTCTTTCATAGGTTGCTGTAGCAATTCTTGGTTCTGTTCCTCACTGATCAAACGAGGAATATGATCAATGATCCTAAAATCTGTGGGAACCTTGTCTTCATGGAACTGTGCACCGAAAAATTTGACAGCCTCATCAGCCATTGCTTCTATGTTTTCTAACCAAACTCCATTACTATCTTGAATCCTTCTAAGCTGTAATCTTCTTCTTCTCCCATTCACTTGTGCATGGAAAAATTTTGTGTTCCTATTCCCATCCTGGAACCATAACATTCCAGATTTTTGTTGCCAAAATTCCTCCTCCAAAGCTAAATATCTTATCAATTCTGCTTGAACTTTATGTAATCTCTCACGATTGTGCCTTGTAGGATTTAATTCAAATTGGGATTCATGGACAAGAACCAGTGAACCACTTCTTCCAAGCTTGCTATCTTCTGAAATATATTCCCATAACTTGTTTTGCTCCATATTGATAGCACCTTCTTCAACTTGTGATTAAACAAGATGAACGGATTTGCAGCAAGATCAACCGTCCAGTTCTGTCTTACAATATCATGGAAGGATGGATGTTTGATCCAGAAATGAAGGAATCTGAAAGGTTTTTTGATAGGAACAACTGACGGATCACCAATGATTAACATAGGACAATGATCAGATCCTATTTTGGGCAGGTGAGTGATCTCAAGAGCAGGCCACATCTGTTAGAACTCAATGTTAGCCAAACATCTATCTACTCTCTTAAAAATACAGTCATCTTCCGCTCTCCCATTCCACCAAGTATAGATACTTCCTTTAAAACCAAGATCAAACAAGTTGGTGATACAGTGCCTAAAGTCATTGATTTCATTAAGCGAGACATGCAAACCACCAAAATTTTCCTCTTCATCCCAAATCACATTGAAATCTCCCCCTACTAGCCATGGAGAGGTCATATCTCTTGCCAAATTATACAGTGAATCCCAGAGTTCTATACGTTTATTGCATCACATTTTGCATATACTAGCGTGACAGTCAGAGACTTGTACGTATCAATGTTGGTCAGCTTCAATGTCAACTGTTGTTCCATGTCTATAATGATTTCCACCTCATAGGTCTTCATCTACAAATGCGCAAATTTTGTTAGAAACATTAGCAAACGCCTGGAGAATGCCCAGTTTTCTCCTGTATTTTTCCAGTTTTTCATTTTTTGCTTTGGCTCCATCAATCCTATGAATTGGTAATGTTGCTGCCTATGCATGTTGACAAGCCTTTAAAGGCTTTCATTGTGTTAACTGATCTAATATTCCATGTTAAAGCATTCATCTTTAATTATGGGATTTAGATATAGTTCTTCTAGTTTGAACCTAGCTGGAGGAAGGCTAGGAATCTCCTTTGTCTGCTTCTTTCTCCCTCTGCCTGCTGACTTTCCTTTATCCATGTATCTAGGTGAAAGATACCTTTTCTTGCCATATTGGTGAAATTTTGAGTAATTGATTCTGCATCAAGATCTCTACCCCTACCTCCAATTTGTTGTTCATCACCCTTATCATCTTGCTGAGCCATCAACTGATTTTTGGTAGGATTAGGAACCCCAATCTTCACCGCAATCTCCTGAGGAGGAAGATGTTTTCCTCCTGGTTCCAGCACAGTAGGTTTTTCCATTCCTACTTTATCAGCAGGTTGTGTTACCATCAGTTGATCATTTTGCTCATTGACATTCCCAGCAGTAGCACTATTTTGATCTTTCTCCTTTGCTCCAATTCTCTCCTGTTCTTCATTATGTTGCACTACATTATCCACCTGCTCTTGCTCACTGTTTGTTTTATCAGATATCTCCTTTAATTTCAGCTCCTCCTTGTTCCCCTTACCATTTACTGTTTGTTCCTCTTCTTCCTTCTCCTCATCTGTTGATTCATCCTCCCTAATGACTCCCTCAGGAAGTTCACCATCTTCTGAGCCTTCTTCAGTCTGATCATACCACAATTTACTTCCATTCAATTGTAGTGTATTATCATCTCTCGATACAGTAGCTGCTACATTTGTATCAATTGACTGGGAAGGCATTTCCTGACAAGACTGATTTGTAGGTACAAGTTCTAGTTACCCATTGAGCAGTTGATTCAAGTTGTACATCTTTAGCTACTGCAGTTCCACTCCCATTAGGATTAACATTATTCCCTTTCATCAATTTTGGATTCCCAGTTGAAGGTTTAAACACTGCTGCAGCAGGATTCAAACTCCCAGTTGTTTTAGGATTAGGAGCTGGGCTACTTTGCTCTTTGCTTTTATCAATCACCACCAACTGATTATTGTTATTCATCTCGCCTTCAACAGCATTATTATCAGCTTGAATCTGCTTCTGCACCACATTGGCATCCTCATTCCCAACTTCCTCAACTTTCAATATTGCAAATTTATTTCCCACTTGCACCTGCTGCCCTTCACCTTGATTAAATGGAACTATTTCTTTTCCAGTAGTTGTATGAGTTTCCTTCTGATTAACAACATTCATAACACGGTTATCCCTAACTTCTTTGCATTGTTCCTTGCCATTATCACCCACATTGCCTACAACTTTCCCACTCGACAGAATCATTAAAGGTCCATGTTGATTCAAATTTTCTGTTACATTAGCAAGATCAACCTGTTTTGTAGCCTCATTACCAGCCTGTTGCTCAGCAGATTTATTGTCCATTAATTCTGGATGAAGCCTCCAACAATCATGTCATGGCCCTGCAATTTACCTTCTTTACAGTATTTTGGGCAGATAATCATATTTAATGGTCACCCATTCAGTTCTCATGACTCCAGTTGACTCATTCTCGATGTCCATACGCACCTTCTTAGGTAAGTCAGCTAGAAGATCAACAAGAATTTTCATTCTCGCACTGCTAGGCCTCGTTTTATTAATTGTAGCCATGTCAAGATGAAGAGGCTTACCCACAGCTGAAGCTAACGAAAATAGACACTCCATGACAAAAAAAGTTGGTAAAAGATTTGGAAACAAAATCCACGCCATTAGCTTTGGTGTTTCTTCACCGTCCTTGAGTTTTGCATCATAAATTAACGTCCTCAACTGATATTCATACTCTGCCTTATCCGTAACATAATACACTTTTGGACGTAAAATCAATAAAATCTTGCCATAGTGTCAATCTTATTAATACATGCCTGTCGTGAAGAAAATGCAACATTATATGGCATGGAAGGAGTAGTATTATTGCGTAAATGAACTTCATAGCGAGAAGTACGAGATTCTAATAAGCAATGTATAATCGTACATACATTTATGTTTATCTAGACGGAAATTCATGTATGGATGCAACACATAGTTTGCACTTGAAAGAATTCCACTAAGAGTATGTACCCAGTGGAATAGTCGAGAAGGGCGTAAGCTGACCTGGACACCGCAATCAATCGTCATAAAGAGATCCACTAAGAGCATATTACATTATTATCTGCATGTTTTCCAATACTATGTGTCTCCATATTAGAGTTGTAGTTTTAATGACATTAAGCTAAATGCTAGAGCATATTACAGCAGTATCTGCATGTTTTCCTATACTATGTATAAGTTTACATGTTAGAGTTGTAGATTAATGGGATTATGTTAAATGATAGGAACTTCCCAGTTTTGCCCTATATGTCACTGTTCTTATTAATGTAGTATGTCATATTTAGCTATACCAGACAATTAAAGAAGTGGAGTAAACTTGTTTGGTTGAGAAAGCTGTGTGCTAATACAGTTTCTGTTTTTCCCAGAAAATTTGGTGTAGTAGCGGCTCAGTGTTCATTGAAGTCTAATTTGAATTTGAAGTTACCTTTCAAGCCTTCAAGAAATATTCATATGGAAAACAAAGAAAACAGCAGTTCAAGAGGTGCCTTAATTGTTTTAGAAGGGCTTGACCGCTCTGGGAAGACTTCACAATCTAGCAGACTGTACAAGTACCTTGATGAGCAAGGATATTCAGTTGAATCATGGAGATTTCCTGACAGAAATACAGGTGTTGGGAAAATGATTTCTTCTTATCTTGCTAAACAGTCGCATTTGGATGACCATGCGATCCATCTTCTATTCAGTGCAAATCGTTGGGAGAAGAGGTGTGCCCATTAGTTTGGCGATTCCCTTGTATTGAACCACAGCAAATCATTTAGAAATTTGACAGACTCAGTATGTGATGTTATTAGAGGACATGTGTGGAAATGCAGGACAGCTGCTCGTTAATTATTCTCATATTCTTTCCGTGCTAGTTTCGAATTAATAAGCAGATGTTTCAGTTTTTGACAGAGAGCTAAAATTATCTCTGTATAACATCGAAGGATGAACTAAATGGTGTTGACGTTCTCTCTGCTACTATCTATTTAAAATAGCTACTTGACAAGCTCTCCCCATAGATTGTCATTTTTTCCAGGAAAGTATGGCATTAACAGACTCAGAGCATGTATAATATGCATTTGTGTTCTTCAACTATCTTAGGTTGTTGCTCTAGGGTTTTGGTTTAGTAATAAGGATGCAGCAAGTGATATGTTAGGCACATGTCACATGTTAACTCTGCCAAGGATAAAACTTTGTATTTAAGTTGGGAGGAGGGTAAGGTGCGAGTTCATACTCGCCCGAGTTTGCAACCTGTGTGCCAGCTGGAATCTGGCTAGAGTCCGCAATGGAGGAGAAAAAACTCCCTCAGATTGTTTTTTTTTTTTTAAATTGCCTTCTCCCGCAATTAATCATGTACCTTTTTTTGAACATGCTATGATCTTCTAACCAAAATGGAAGTGTTAATGATCTTTTGCCTGCTTTTTTATCTATTCCCTGCCAATAGTCTTGCCTTTCAATATAAGGCATAAATCTAAACAGTAAAACTTATTATCTTGGTATGTAATTAAGTACCAATCTTCATTTTCTTTAACAATATTGCAATGAATTTTATTGTCATTTAACTGAAAGTTTTACCTGTTTTGGTAGCGAACGCTTTTACTTCCATGTCCTTTTTCTGTAAGAATATTCAGTTGAATCAGCTCAGTATTGTTAAGCTGGTGCATTCAGATAGTTCTATTTTTTCTTTGCAGAATGTTGATGGAGGACAAGCTGAGGAGTGGAACTACTCTCATTGTTGATCGCTATTCTTATTCTGGAGTAGCATTCTCATCTGCCAAGGGACTTGATATTGAATGGTGTAAGGTAATATCGAGTCTTACTTCCTCAACATTGCTATTTGGTTTCTCAAATCAGTTTTAGCAATGAGATCTTTTACCGCAGGCTCCAGAGATAGGGTTGTTAGCTCCGGATCTGGTTGTATACCTTGATATATCACCTGAGGTAGTTTCCATTATCTAGTCTTGTTTTTCTTCACTCGTCTTATGTTTAGGAGATAGTCTGTGAATTGAAATTTCCACAACTGAAGTCTAAGTCTGGATGGATGTGGATTCTTAAGCAGTCTCTGTTCCTGTCAGATATGTTCATATCTAATCTAGTATAAAGCTTTAATATTTCAGTTTATATTTCTAGTTGTTTGCAGGATACCCATTACTTAACTTGTAAATATATATTCTTTTTCGTTAATCATTTTATTATATGAAATGCATACTCTTGTAGTGATTTGATTGTGGATATTGATGATTTGGTCTTGAAAATAATCAGAAAGCCGCAGAGAGAGGAGGTTATGGAGGTGAGAGATATGAGCAGCTTGAGTTTCAAAAAAAGGTCGCCAAGTCTTATTTGACTCTTCATGATTCCTCGTGGAAGGTAGTTTTTCTTCCTTTGTTTTTTCAAGGTGCATCAACAAATGATGGTTTAATAAAAGGTTATGTAGCAAGTGATATGATATTAAACATTGGAATACTTTAACTTTTTAGTTCTACTTTAGTACTCTTTGAGTTTGTTTGGATGTTTCCTATCTATTTTTTTGTATCCATTACATGAGTATGGTATTCAAGGTTAATATAAAAGCATTAACCTTATTAAATTATGCTACCTAAATTGATTATATCCTATTAGTTAACACTCGGTCTTATATTCTTTGAAGCTTTTGATACATTAATTACTTTCGTTTACAAGATAACAGATTGACCTTCTATAGCTGCTCCTACAAGCATCACATCCAAAGCCCAGGCAATAATTCTTTTTTAATGTTATGTCTTTGCTGTATTGTAGGTTATTGATGCAACCCTTTCTGTTGAAGATATAGAGGTAAAGCTCAGAGAAATCGTATTAGACTCCATGACAATATGCCAAAAAGGGAAACCATTGTCTCAATTATGGTCATCGTAGGTCTAGTATGCTGAATATCGCTATGAATATGCAAGTCCCTCTGTAACATGTCTCCTTTTAGTTTGAGTTTGGCATATATTTATCTTCTCAGCCATTCCCTTGTTACTGTGGAAATACTTTGTCTTGTAGATCCCTGTATACCAGCTTGCTGTGAGTTGAGTTTTCTCCACATTTTTTGGAGAGTGTGTATCTGGATTAAGTCGTGATATCATGGAGTCACCTTCTTCTGTGATTCAAATTTGCATGTTTTACTTGTAGAGGTGCTGATTTTCTGGAAACTGCATTTTCCCTGGTATTCCAAACGTTGACATGAACATATAATATGTTATTTGAAACCTCACTGTTTAGTTGTACAACTTACATCTGATGAGTGAGGGCTTGGCTGCTAGTAGAATATTTCCATCATTAATCGGTAGGTTCGAGTTCCAGTCATGTGGAAGGTAAGTAGCACTTTTGAGCTTCCTAGGATAGGGTGGACGGTAAATTGTTGAAGTTTGATTTTGATGATAGCAGTAAATACAGGTGAAAGAACAAATACTTCTAGACTTCAGAGAATCTTCCTCAGAAAAGGAGCCTCAAGTTTTCATCTTCCAGGGATGACAATAGCACCATGCAGGCTACAGGAGCAATGCACACAAGGCGTGTGGACTTGCATTGCTCGTCTTTCAAAATACTACATTTTCTCTAATCACATTACTAAAAAACTGTTTATTCTGCCCTTTGAAAAGGTCTGGGAAAAGGGCTGTTAAAGTGAAGATCACAAGAAGCATCCAGTAATTGAATCAAGAAAGAACAATTTCATTTTGCTTATTGTGAAGAATATTATTCTTTGAATAGTGACGAAGGAAAATCAGTGAGGACCAATATGCATACATCCCTATTACGTGTTTAAGGAGGTACACTGTCTCACCCCAGATTATACACAAACAACATTTAGTAGAAGCCAGAAAACATTTGTAGGAACGGTGGAAATTATCCGTCTGATTACCATATGCTTCCCTTCAAACTATATTCACATCACAGTTTTCCCGTCCTCTTTATTACAGGAAGTAACTCTTGTTTCTTCTTGAACCAAGTACTCTCATGAGTCAAGATGGATAACTTGTGCTGTTAAAAGGGCTTATCCTGTGCGCGAAGTGCTCCCGGTCAGTATACATATAGGGGGAGAGCAGTTTATAGAGTGGACATAAACGGTGTGTAACCTTGAATACGTAACTTACATGTCACAATTACGCATCTGTATCACTGTGTCAAAGACAATTTTTGCTCTTAAGCATTTGGAGATTTATACACAACAGCTCTATAGTTCAGAAAATGTTATACAACAAATTGAACAATTACTATCATGTTACTATGAGGACTAGACTTATTCAAGAAATGTGTAAGAAAGAATAGTAAGTGATTTACAGATTACAGTATATAAAGCCTGTGAATATATATTTGCAGAACTTCTATTGACTGGTAAAGTGTTAAAAAGGTTTACTTGATGACTTAATCTACACATCTATGGCATATAGTAGTATGATGCTTTAGTCCTTTCTGGGCAATGGCATCTCAACTCTTGCCTACACTGCTGCTTCTTAGGTGCTCCAGCATTGCTTTCGTTCCAGTGAGATATTCCACTAGTCCTGTAAAGTAATAAAGTATGAAAAGGAAGTTTTACTAAACGATATGTACTATAAGTAATGAGTGCAAATAAATATGCATTTAGCATGTAGGGCAAAAACTAAAGGTATTTGTTTCCAATTTGGTTATAAACAAAGGCAAATATTATTGAAAGTTGCACTTCTTTTACCGAAGAGAATTACCATTTGCATAGTTTCGGCAGTCATGATGGTTTATCCTCAAGTCAGTTTCCCATCCTTGGCTGAATTTGTTTGCCGCATCTATTGCATCATTCTTGGAGTAACCAGCAAACCAGCACTTCCTTGTCGGAAGCTTCTTCAGAGTCCTCGTACGAACAACTCCTGACATTGTATAAACTTGGAGACATGAATTACGTAGGAGACGATGTTGACAACTACCAATCAAACTCAAACCACAGACATGAACTAATACTGGTTAAGAGACAACAAAAGGTTGTTTTTACTTCCATAAATCATTGGTGATCAAAGTTTAAAGTGCTCATTTCCTATTGAATGGTGACCATATTGATGTCGGCTCAATTCGAAGGAAATTACATGCAGAAGCATTGCAGACTTAATGTGAAGTGCGACTAGAAATCGATCCCCATGATCGTCAAGTCAAAAGAGAGACAGGAGTTTGGAAATAATGCTGATACAGAAATTGACTAACTCTCACAGATTCAATGTCCAAATGTTCCACGGACTTGTTTATCATTCAGATAAGCTGCAAACTTAAGATTGAACTGTAATCCACCCATTTTACTGTGGATTTCAGAGAACAGTTCAAATTGCCTAAGCACCTTACATGAGGTATAATATCTAGTTTGAGTAAGACTCGGGGGAATTTTTATGGTCTATAAATTTAAGTTCACCAAAAAGTAGTCATTGTTTCTTTGAGTTTGTAAAAAAATGGCAGAGTGATGCATCATATATAGCACTACTCATTTGCCCTCTCCTTCTTTGTTATTACTTATGAATAGGACATGGACGGCAGCCACAGTCACAGAAAAGTTCAAAGTGCTAAAAGGTTTCACCTGGTACTTTTCTGCCAGATAGAGCCGCAGCAGCAACAGCTATGCTTTCAGGATCTTGAGGTTGGAAATCATAGACCAAAGCCTACAACAGAATGTTAGAAACTTTTTTTTTTCTGCTTAATCGGTTTAATCATTGAGCATTTGAAACTCACAGCTCGATTAGTCTGGATTCATGCCGAGAGTCCCCTAAGTTAGTAAAATAATGAATGGATTGTTCATGCAATAATTAACGATGAAGAGATTGATATACATGAATTACTTACTTTAAGAGGGCATTAATTATTTTCTTTAAATAATTTAATCCCTGCATTTACTAATATTAACACTTATATTTCCTCATAACTTAATGCGGGTATTATTTAATAATGTCAACCAAATTTAATGCAACCAACATACTAACTCCGTTTCAATTTATGTGAATCTATTTATATTGTAGCCCGTACAAAAAAGAATAACTCCTTTCTTTATTCGGAAACAATTTATCTTTATGCAATAATTTATAGCCACACAAAATATATTTGACTCATTTTTTACAATACAAGTTCAAAAGTATTCTGTCTTTCTTTTCTTAAACTCAGCGCCTAGTCAAATAAGTTAATATAAGTTGAAACGAACTCTTTTCTAAAATTTGGTGCCCAGTCAAACGAGTTTACTTACATTGAAACGGAGGAAATATTATCTTAGGAGGGATTTTATGCGGGGATGTCAGTCATACAATCAACAAACTACCCCTAATTTAGAGCCTTCTGATTGAAAAGAAAAAAAAAAAAACTTTGAATTGGGTGTGAAAGAATCTAAGTTTTGAGGGCAAATACAAGAAGGGAAAGGGAAGAGAAACCTGAGAGGAGGAACTGGGATTGATGATGACCATGAAATGCTGCAAATCCCAGAAATTGAGAGAGTAAGCAGTGGACATGAGCAACTGGGCTGGCCCTTTTGTCGCTCTCAACGCCACTGCTGCTACGTATACTTCATCTCTTCTTGTTCCTACTCTTGATTTTGCGGCATTCCCTAACACAGAGCTCGACAGCATTTGCCTCTTTTTTTTGTGTGGTTACAATTGGTTTCTTTGCCCACAAAATATAATTTTGATTTCTTTCACATAAATAACATGAATAAAAATGACAACTTTTTCTAAACTTAAAATTTCTTTAAAAAATGATGAAAACATTAAGTTAAATTTGTACGTTTAAGTGATAACTCTCTCTATGTAGGTTTCATAAAGTATACTCCAAATGGGATGAGTAGAAAGTTTAAGAAAAAACAATATTTTTAAAAAACTTATGGTTCAAATCTAGTCTCATTAAGGATAAACTAAAAAGTTTAATTTTTTTTATTTTTTAAATATTTAAATGTGTCGTGGTAAAAGAAAAAATATATCACATAAAATAAGAGAGAGGGTGTAGGTAATAAATTATGAAGAATGTGATAAAATAAGTACTAAATCTTACTAAGTATTGTTCATAGAGCCAACTGCAACTAATTGAAGATCGATGTGTTCTAATTTAACATATGAAGAATCACAGTGTAAGTGTATGATGAAAGAGTAGCTTAAAGGATTTTTCAAAGAAAATAAATCAATCATATGAATCAACTAATCTGGAGATGATGTAGTTGATATGATAGGTAAAAATGAACGAAGAAAGCCAATAGTTATTATGACCTCGTAGTTACTGAGCAATCCCTTTTAGAAATTCGTTTATTTAATTTATAACACAATGATAGAGTAATAAATATGTTGTTTTACAGTTTACTTAACCTATATGTGAACCAATAATTCATTTCGGTATTCCCAACTAAAGAGATATGGTGGGGCAATAGCCACATACTACTGCATAATAATATTATATATACTATATAAGCTTTTTCCTCTAATTAGAAATTTTGTTCTCACTTCAATTTTCCTTAAGTTTTAAAGGTTTTATTTTATTGTTTTGCTCCCCTTGCAATGAAATATATTGAGTACACTTATTGCTACTTATACTTTCTTTAACCTACAAACTTTAACATTAATTTAAAGCTATAAGACATTTCACCAAAATCAAAATGATTGTGCTATTTTTCTAGATAAAATTTCCCTTACTGACGGCATAGAATATAATGCATGTCAAATTTGTCTGAATATGTGGAATGCTTCGTAATATAGATTTTTCAAATTTGATGTACAAATAGAAATAGCAGCAAACATGCATCTTCCTAGCTTGCATATTCATGAAAGGCCCCGTTTGGCCATAAGTTTTGTCAAAATAAATTAGAGATTTATTTTCAAAACTCGTATTTGGCCATAAATTTTGCTTATATTTTGGCCAAATCCCAAATCGCAAATTTCAAATCCCAAAATTAGCTATTGAGCAGAATTTGGACCAAAATCCCAAAACTTGGGAATTATATACAA
Source organism: Nicotiana glauca (assembly GCA_026770625.1). Taxonomy (NCBI): domain Eukaryota; kingdom Viridiplantae; phylum Streptophyta; class Magnoliopsida; order Solanales; family Solanaceae; genus Nicotiana; species Nicotiana glauca. Next base: position 14,532 of record MU719201.1, on the reverse strand, counting down.
GTTTTTCCAAAATAAAGTTGGAAAATATGTTTTGGAAACGTATGTCCAAACACATTTTCATCTTCAAACCAAACTTCACCCAAATCAGATTTTTCAAAATAAATTTGGAATCTATGACCAAATGCTAGCTTAGTATCAAGGCGAAATGACTTCCTGACCACTTAAACTTCCTGACTTCCCATTTGAACACCTTTACTTGAAAAAATGGCTATTAATAAACACTTGTGATGGTGCGTGTTGTTCAATTGCTGATGATATGGATTTAATTTAATATTTTATATAGCCACATCATCCATTCATTCACATTTCGTTGACACTTGTATGTTCAAAGTCCCACTTTGTGGGCCCTGTCCTTTTCCAAAATTAATTTATTAAATTTTTTTTATTTTTTCTTCTCTTTCCCTTCTTTTATTCTTCACCTCCTAGGCACGAACTGTAAACAAAAGCTCCGATAATGGAGACCGTAAACATAAGCAACGGAGATTGAAGTTCAATCGAATTTTGATATATGCAAGACATTTATCAAAATTCTGATACTCCGTAAATTCCTATATAAAAGATCAATCACAATTAAGTAAAAAAGTTTTCACTTTCTTTGAAAGTATAATATAGGAATTCTTAAGCCTGCAACTGTAAAGAGCAAGAAAGAAAATAAAATAAACGACCTTGTTGAATTGGAACCATTCGTAATAAGGAGGATAAAAAACCCCCTCAACTTCAGATTTGCCTTGACAAGGAAAAGGTTCATCAACAAAAACAAGATCTAATTTTTCTACAACTTGAGTTGGCCATTTGTCAAAGACTTGTTTCTTAAGAATTTGGCCACTAGTTCGAAACCCACGAAGACAAATAAATCTGGGTTCCCTCTGATTGGTAACGTTGTTGATCTTGACATCACCTTTCTTCCCATGGTTATTGGAGTTTGGTGTTGATATCTTGGAAGGAGTTACGCGAATACGTTGGGGTGGTGCTACGGTTCTGAGCTTCTGTTTAGGTTGTGTTCTATGTTTTGCTAGAAGTGGCTATGGTAGAATAGAAGGGGGAGGGGGAAAGGGGAGGTGGGAGTTTGGTAGGGAAGACAAAGGGGAAAGAGAAGGAAAAATGGAAAGGTCTCTTTTTTCTTTTTCTTTTTTAATAAAAATAATATTATTCACGCGCCTTTGTAGCGTGATTTGCACGCAATTTAGCCATGTCAGCTGTGCCGCTTCTACATAGGCATAGTCAACAACAAATTTGTTTATTAGTATTTATTGCATCAAGTTGGAGTGTTCAAATGGGAAAAGTACAAGTTCATGTATCGGAGTTTAAAAGTCCTACAAGTTTAAGTGGCCAGGAAGCCATTATGCCTAGTATCAATGAACTAAATTTTACAAAAACTCATAATGCAAGAATCTAGTAAATGAATCTTATATCAAACATGTTCGACTAATTTCCTTTCAAACTTTACATCTCAATGTATCTCTATACAACACTTTCCAACTTCTATTGAGCAGAAAAGGTCTGCGAGCTTGAGTTATAAGAAACAGCTTTTCTATAGTGCTATAAAGGTGTGATACTAAGAGTGTCTTTTGTATCTTTCATGATCAAGAACAGAATTATTCCAAAATAATATTGAGCTACAATGAAGAATATTACTCAATAACTAGCAAAATTTCAACAAAATGAATCAGCTATCAAAGATTATTAATTCTCATCATAATTGATAACATCAGCAAGGAATGGATCCTTCAACAATTCAGCGGCTGAGGGTCTTGCTCTTGGCTGCCCGATGCACCTTAAAATGAAGGCCTTCAACTCAGGATCAGTCACCTTGTTAAGAGCTTGCGGCTTTATTCCAGCAGTTACCATCTTGTATAGTTTGGCTATACCGTCACATTCACTGTAAGGTATCTCAATAGTAGCCATTTCAATCAAGCACATTGCAAATGAGTATATGTCCACCAACTCGGTGTAGTCCTCTTCATAAAGCTCTGGTGCCATATACTCTGGTGTTCCTAGTAGAGTATGTGCTACGTGGTTCTTCCCTACAATTGTTGCCAGACCAAGATCACCAATCTTTACCTGTGTAAACATGATATTGTTAGGATGTTAAGGTTGATCAAGAGTCTTGTATCTGATTAAATTTACACTGACGATCACGAGTGAATACCTTTGAAGCCCGCCCCCTTAAATTAACCAAACACTTCCAAATGTACTTCACTATGCAAGGGTACATTTTATATCATAAGGTGATCTTAGACTCCCGCTTTTATACAAAGTGACAAGAATAACACACAGATGTAGATTCGCGATTTTAAGTTAAGTGGCTATAGATTATAACTTCACCCGCTAATCCATCGTGACAGTAGGTGTAGAGGTAAAGCGCCCCACCAACTGCCTAAAGCGTGTGTCTACCCCGATACCCACTCAGCCAAAATTAGGATTTAAGTTCCATAAGCTATCTCTAATAATACTAGCATAAGTTGTCTTCCCCGGACTAAAGGATATGTAAGAGAAACAGAACCTCTCATTTCCGTGAATATGTGAAGAAAGTAAATGGCATGTATTTTGCAGCTTTTAGTATCATCTGAAAGAGAGAGGAACTAATTCATTAGGACTGGGCATCACTACATTGTATTTTTGACATAAAGTGGGAGCTACAAACATTATGTTTTGTACCATATAGTGTTGCATACTTATGTCTAGATCACAGAAACATTAAGCCAGTGTTCAATACTTATAAACGGACAACTGAAGTCAGTTGAGACTGAGTTCATACCTTTCCAACATTCCCGTTGATAAAGATATTACTGCAATTGAGGTCTCTATGAATGACACAGGGGTCATGAGTATGGAGATAATCCAAGCCTTTTAGTATCTGTCTTGACCACTTCTTCAAGGCCTTTATCGAAACATGACGATGCTTCTTCCTGTATTCCCTCAAATTACCAGACACACATGCCTCAGTTATGAAATTCAGAATGTTCTTCTCACAGTCCTTCCAGAAATGGTACATGACTATGATGTTGTCATTCTTCAAGTTCTTCAGCAACTCGATCTCAGAATATATCTTATTGATGATGAACGCGTCGCCATGAAATTTGTTCAATTTAATCTGATTCCAGGCGACTTCTCTGCCTTCAGCAATATCAAATGCCCTATACACCATCTTCTCTGCACCACGGCCTAGAAGCTCTTCATACCGTCCAAACCTCCCGAATGGATCAACCTCAGCAAATAATTCATTTTCTTGATCAGGATTTGCAGTTGGCATTCTGAGTTCTATAAGAGTAAACAGAAGAAGCCGAATCATTAAGAAGATTCTTCAGAGAAAACAATTGTACAATGTCTATTGCCATAATAAGACCTAAATTCGAAACAGAGATGTGAGCATGGGCAAATCGCAGGTGAATCCATTAGTTTTGGTTCAAACTATTGTATATAAACTGGAAAAACTCTTACAAATATAAACTGGGAGATCACTCATTGCTTAAGTTCAAACTGTTGGACATAAAGTTGAAAAACTTCTGTAAAATATGTAGGTATCCTAAGTCTGCATCTATTATCATAAAGTGTATAGGGCATAATGTGGTACTCAGCTCAGCGGCAGAGTCAGAAATTCTAACAAGGGATTAAAAAAAACACTACACTAAAAGTTCTCCTAATGTAAAGGGGATTCAAAAAGTTATAGTTATACCAAATATAATTCTTTTATCCATATACGCAGTACAATTTTCTGGTTCAAACAGTGTGCTCCAACTGTCTTAAAATATTAAATTTGATATTATTCAACTCCATTCTCACAGTTTGTAACAACCATTACCCTCAAAATCACTTAACCTTTTTCAACAAACTGCACTCAAAGATTCAGAAGCTTCCCCACTTGGTTGGATGAAATTCATAAGTATGAATATACAACAAAATTTTAACAGCAAAAAGATCAACAAGTGCTGATTTAATCGACAGATAAATATTGTACCTGAAAGGAAAGACTCATTAAGGTGGAATTATAGTTGTAAAAACAGAAGCAAAACCTTGATTTCATCTAAGAAATTAATACAGCCTAACATATTCAGGTCAAAATCACTATTTATGATCAAAATTTCTGTGGAATCATAAATAAAGAAAACTTCTTTGCAATTATATGAACCCTCTTGTAATGATAAATTCCCTAATTCCAAGAGGCAGACATTCATAATCTCTCCTTTAATCTCCAATTTTCAATTCCACAAGAAAAGATTTCTTCCACCAAAAGTTACTGATGAAACTCAATTTTGGTCATAAATTACTCTGATATTCCTTTTCTTGATAATCTTTAAAGCTTATTCCTTAGTGGGTGTCCTGGGAATTTGATCATCTCAGTTGTTTCAATAAAAATCTAAATTTTCCAAGATAGAACAACTAGGATCAAGAAAGAAAGCAGAAATTTACAATGATGGTATACACAACGTACAACAATGAGTAGGGTAGGCAGAAGGAAGAGATTTTATACAAAAAAAAAAATGTAATGTATGTACCTATTTTCACAATGAGTAGTGGGTAAAGTTAATATTCCGCACGCTGATGAATTTGTTATTTACACTAATAGATTGAAGAAAGGAAAGGGAAATTGGAAGTAAAACAAGAATATATGGTGGTAATATAAAGAAAGAGGGAACCATGCAGGGTAAAGAGAAGCAACTGTGTGATTTTGTTATGGCAAAGAGAAATTAAAGAGGAAGGCCTAGCCGCCTAAGCAAGAATATTAAATTGAAATTCCTATTTATAAAGACTGCAAGTAGACCAAGAGTTCGGAAGGAAAAAGAAAAAAACGTAAACTAGGAGTCTTCGACGCACTCTTGCCATGTGTCGACGTCGCTTCATTCATCAATCAATTGAATTTGTTAATTGTTCACTGAATGGTGTGAAATTTGTTTAATCTAAAATCGGATAACAATTTAATTTATACGTGGCGTGATATAACTTGGTATAAATTAAGAGAATAGATTAATATTGAGTTTGACGATAAAAGAATAAATACAAACCATACGAATCGAATTACCTTGGCCTTCAAGTTCGACCACTCTCGAACCAAAGATGTTCCAACTGAAGTATGAATAAAGTAATAGAGTAACAAGATAATGAAAGCTAGAAAATGACACTATATTGCTTTATGTTGCGTAAAAAATGATGTGTTTTACAAATGATCAGACCCCCTTTATATAGTAGGGGATTCCTACTCTTGATACAGTTCTATATAAGATAAGAAATCCCATGATTAGCTAATTATCCGGCCCATCCTTGATATGTGCCGAGATTCCCATCGTGATTTACACCCGACTGCTGATACTTCGTCCTTCTGTTATTCGGCATGGCAAATTTCCCTCGATCTTGTCCGGTCCCGGGGTCGAACTTAACGATATATCCTCGCACCTTGGTTCGGTAGAATCCGAGGTCGAACCTTAACCTATCATATTCCAGTCTCAATTAATCACATAAGAGGCGAGTCCGGTTTTGACCGTATACAGATAGTCCCCTCGTTTCTCGGATAGAAAATGATGAGAAATGATATGAACTTCCAAATCCCGTCTCGATGGGCCATGACGTAACAACGAACTCGACTATGACGTAAGCGACATATGGATATCGAAACGTCCCGTCGATCAAGTTACCAAGGCATTAAATGCTTGTCAGTTACTGGTTGGCCACTACTGGTTTTGAACCGTCACCAGTAAGAAATAAGTACCCTAGCTTTCCTTCATTCAAACTTTACGTTCAAAGCTCCTCACACTCTTGTTTTTTCTTCAAAAATCCCTTTGCTTTGCAACTCTTACACCCAAATTTCTTGAATTTTTATCAAACTGCATACCATCCTAATTCTCTTTTCTTCTGTTCTTCAATGGCAAAAACTTCTAAGACCGTATCGCAAAAGGAGGGCGCCTCTTCATCACAACCCGCCGGCAGTGGGGATGCGATGGAGCCTCACCTTGAGGAATTTGTCCCGGCAGGGTGCCCTATCATTACCGACTTTAAGGTTGAAAAGACATCCTCGATAACGGGTCGATGTGAGCCGGTCTTGAGGTACATATACACAATTACCAACGATCTCCTCACCAAGGTTAAAGAGGATTGCAATTGGGCCAACAAGCACGTGGTGGTACCTTTGCCCGAGGAATCGATCACTACCCACGTGGAGGGTTTTCTAAGTGTTTACACTTACCCCTTCAAGTTGAGCCCCTTAGAACCTATCATTCTTGCCTTCTGCAAGAGGTATGACATGACTCTTAGCCAGATCTACCCCTCCTTCTGGAGAATAGTGATCCTCCCCCAATTCTTTGTAGGCAAAATTGAGAGATGTCCTTTTACCCTCGATCACCATATGTGCCTCTCCAGTCCTCGGCTCTATCGAGGAGGGATGATCAAGCTTGATCTCCGGGATAGTAAGGCCCCATTCTCGAGCATAGATGAGTCGCGGGACCGAGGTTAGATGGGCTGGTTTGTTCGGATAAAGACTTCGGACCTGATTTATGCCGAAGACATGCCATTTCCCGAGAAATGGAACATGAAACGTAAATAGTACTTTGCCTTGAAGGTTCAATCTTGTTGTTTTTCCTCTTATCTCCTTCCTTATCGATGTTTTTGTTGTTGCAGCCCTGGCCCGGATACCGGACGTAGTTCCTGAACTCAAGGAATGGGTCGAGGGCCTTGTGTCACACAGATCGTATTCCGAGCGTGCTTGAATGGAATTATCAAAGGGTCGATGGGAGGACATTAATCATGGTAAGATTCTTTTCCCGAGGTAATAATGTTCAATTTTCTCCTTTCGCTATCGAATCTTCATCTACTCTCTCTTGTAGGTCTCCTAAAGGACGTTGTTATGAGGCCTCCATCCAGCGACGAGGATGTGCATCTCGAGTCCCTGCTTCGAAGTAGGGGAAATGATAAAAAAGAAAAAGGGTTTTGAGTCCCTCGAACTCGGAAAAGAAGATACCGATGAGGAGGCCTCGCATGCCCAGGGGGAGATCCGGTGCTCTACCTTTGGACTTAGTCCATCGACTAAGGAATAAGTCCGAAGAAGAAGATGAAGAGGAAGATAGATCCAAACTGGTGGCTTGCGTGTGGGCTGGTGTTATGATACAAATCGAACTGGAGGAGGTCGATGAGGGAGTTTTGGCTGAAGCTCCCGAACCAAAAAGGGGTTGAGGCCACTCCACCCCAAGCCAAAGGGGGCAAGAGAGAGACCGGAGGCGACGCTTCTCGAGCAGCGGAAGATGCTCCGAGGAGCGAGCTCAGAGTGATCGACATTTCTGGATCCCATCATATTTCAGACGCCATGATTCGTGAGGCCGGTATGTTAGAAAGCCATTTTTATGAGTGGCCTCAAAGGGCGACTGATATCCATGGCTTCTTGGACAAATTTGAGTTTACTGCTTCGAAAGATGTCACTGGGTTTAGTGACTTGCCAGAGCCAAAGAAGGTACCGTCACCGGGTGCTACTAGGTCTTCATCGAGCCCAAAACTGGTGGATCAATTTCCGGTCCCAAGTGTTAACCCCGACGGCACGCGGTCGATAACTTTTTCTATTCTAGAGGATGCCTGGGTCTAATCCGCTCCTGTGGGGGTTGCTAGCTACCTTAGATGCTTGTTGACCGAGGAAGACCAGGCTATGATGAATGAGGTCGTAGCGCCTTACCTATTTAATGAGGCCCAACATACTTTGAATCGGGTAACTTCGAGGGTCACTTCATTATTTAGTTTAAACTTGAAGTTGTAAATTGTGAGCACGTGATTTTTGCCCTATAAGAGAAATACTCCCAAAGATTCAAAATAAAACAATTTTAATTTATTTGCAATTGTTTTGAATTTTATGTTATTTTTCTTATATTATTTGCATTTATCTGTTCATATTTATTTATTTAAATAAATAAAAATATAAAAATATGTTGCATTTGTATATAAAATTCAAGATTATAATTAGGAATAATTAAATTTATTTTACAAAAAAATATAAAATCACAAAAATATGTATTTTTTATATTTTTAGCATTTAATGTCGAAATGGTGCGATTTTGTTTTAATTGACGTTTAATTTTGTGTGATAATTATTATTAGGAGTTAATTAGTGGTTTTGAGATAATTTTGGTTTTTATAATTTAATCTTAGTATTTTTCTTATTTAATTCGTGAAATATTTTTTTTAAAAAAAATAGAGAAAAATCCGGAATTGGGCCTCTTCTTAAATTTTAAACCTAGGCCCAAACCTATTCTACCCAACCCAAAACCCCATAACCCAAACCCATGACCCATGACCCATTACCCATTTCTTATATTATTATACACTATTCAAACAAACCCTAAACCTAACATAACACACATAACACAAAAGCCTCCACCCTGCCTTCTCTCTTCTTCCTCTCTTCTCCTTCCTTCTCCTTCACCTCACCATGACCGGCGTCCATGGCTGCCCGTCCAGCCTCACCTAGCAGCCAACGAACCACCATGGCCATTCCTTTCTTCTCCCTCACGTCATTCCATCGACCACACTTGCCTACACGCCATTAACAACCAAACAACCACCCAACCCCCATAGCCGACGACTACCCTCACCAACGAACCAGCAGCCATGGCCGACGTCGAGCTTCATGCCCAGCCATGGCTGCCACCAGCTGCTGCCCAGCGTCGAAAAACAGTCCCCCCCCCTCCCCCCCATTTTTTATTTTTTTTTTAATTTTTTCTTTATTTCTTCTTCTCTTTCTTTCATATATATATATGTACGTATATATATGTATATACATAGGTATATATACATGTATAGGAGCTAGCCATTACCTATATATATATATGTATGTGTGTATATATATATATAAAACCCTAGATATACATGTGTATATATTATGTATATATGTATATATGGGTATATTATCTATAAATATATATTCCGGATATATTTATATATATATATATATATATATAT
>MU719190.1:120191-142748 GCA_026770625.1 Nicotiana glauca | reverse complement strand
AACAGCCTCCGCCTCACTCCGCCGCTGACCGCCCGCTGGAAATCGCCTACGGCGGCGGTCGACGGCCAAACACCACCAAAAATACACCCTGAACTCCCCTCGACCTCCCCATTCCAATCATCCTACCAGTTTCCCTTTGAATATTATCACATCTTTTCGAATAACCTAAAACCTAACAGTCTCTTCACCGTGTCCGGCGACCTCACCTCCGATGGCCGCCAAACTTACACCACTGAACCCCCTTGACCTCCTCTTGCACAACCACCAACCATATTCCGTCGAATCACTCCAGAACTCCTCGAATATCAATTTGACCACATGAACCTTAGCGCCGCCACAAAATTCCTTGGTGGCGGCGCAAACCCTAAACCTTCCCAAATCAACACCAGTTGACCACCAGACCACCCTAGTCCTTAAACCCATATCAGTTTTGTTCGAATCTTGGCCAAGCCTGTCGAATCTTAAATCGAACAAACAAGCCCTAGAAGACCCAAAGAATTTGAGGTCGCAACTGACCTTAGTCAAGTGTTCTTAGTCAAGAACACTCGATTAAGGTCCGTTTTGGCCTCAAAAGCTCGATTCAAGACTTCAACTGATTGAAGTTCGTTTGGTTTCTGATTTGGAGGTATTTTTCCTTTCCTTTTTTGTTCTATTTTTCGTCATTGTTTATTTGTTTTAAGTTTGTTGTATTTTGTTTGATTTTTATTATCTTTGTCGATTTATTTCGCTCTTCTCTTTCGGACCTTTTTTCTGGTCCAATTTTTCTCATGTGGTTGGTTGGCATATGCTGAATTGATTGAGTATGTTTGTTCGTTAGTTTGATTGTAAAAGTCAGTGTCAATAAGGCCTGGTATAAAGCCATGATTACTCCTGTAATTGTTTGGTATTTGGTTCAAGTTGTTTCATCTGTGTTGTTTATCATTTTTGTCGTATTTGAGTTCAGCGTAGTTACAATGTTTCACTTGTTCTTGTTTGGATTCAATTTAGGTTTGTGTTAGTCCATTTCTATGAAGTTCAATAAGATTTTATCTTGTTTCGTGAATTGAATTGAAGCTTGCTGTTTAATCCTACTGTTTAAGTTGTTCTGATATGAACCCGACCTTGTTTGAATTGTCCTAATGCTATAAATGCAGCTTAGTCTTTCAGTTGATATAGAATTGGTTATAGTTGATAAGATGCAAACCAGGGGTAGAATAGGAAACTTTAGGATATCAGGGGGGTAGTTTGGGGAATTGTTGAAATCAGGGGGTAGATTAGAGGCTGCTAAAGGATTGATTAGATATGATTCCAAGTGGAAACATTCCTTGGTGGAAATGGCACTTATTGCTGATTTTAAGGACTAAAAATGGACACTATTGATTAAATTAATGAGCACTAAGGTAATGGGGTAATAAATAAACGAAAAGCTGAAAATATAGTGGGCAAGTCACTAATGGAATGCCTATTAAAAGGCTGAAAATCAGAAATAGAAGAGGAGTTCTTCAGATTTTGGAAGCTAAAAAGAAAAAAAAGGGGCTTAAGGAGAACTAGAAAGCTAAGAGTGAAAATCTTAGGAAAATCCATTTTTGAGGGAAGCTTTGAGAACATTTTGGTCAGTTTTTTTTAGAGTTTAAAAACAGAAGAGTGTTTAGTTCTGAAAAGGAGGGAATTATTGTTTGATTGCCTCCTTAAACAATTGGGATTCTCTATTTTCAGTCCTATATTTGAAATCAGGTTGCATTTGGAATCAGTTGTTTTGTAGTCTGATTGGTTTGTTTTAGTTGGTGGATTAGCTGGTCGTGTGTACTTCATTCTTTTGGTTCATTGTTGAATTTTGGTATTTGTTTTGGGCTGCTCTATCGATTCTGTTTGGTTTTCAAACTGTCCTGGGCATTGAACTTGATTAGTGGTTGCTGTTGGAATTAGCTGGGTGTTCATACTGCTGTTGTATTGTTGTGTTGCTGTTGCTGACCATTTCTCTTCTCCTATTTCCATTATCCAGGTACAAGTTTAAACTCCTGATAACATGTAGTTAAATGGATTGAATCAAATGGAGAAGGCTTCTAAGTTTGCTGCTGGTTGACCCTGTTTTTCCCTTCTTCATCTGCATATTAGTTAATAATTTAGCTCATTTAAGGTTGAATAGTATAGTGTTGTAATTATGTTAGGATAATCTATATGACTGGATCAAGAATTGGGATTGTATATGGGATATTAACTATAGTTTACATTAATACATGCGCTCGCATCTAATGTTTAAATTCTGTAGTGAAACTGGGCTGTAATTAGAGTTGTTTCGAGCTGGACTGTTTTAAAAAATAAATTGAAGTTGGAATGCAGCCTTTCTATGGTAGTAAATTAGTGTAATATAAATTGAATCACATCATGAACGCGTGCTCAATTTCAGTAACGGTTTCAGTAGTTCAGTTTTAGTATAGTCATCTTGAATCAACCTAAATAATCGGGCTACTTTGTGTCATTATAATCATGTTTTCTAGTTAGGCTCCCTTTTGGTTTAACCTAAGCAGGACATATGGAATTCAAATGATCAATATTTCGTAAGTTTGAATAAGTGAATAACGTCTGCCTTTGTTGTATGTTGTTAAATACATTTTGAATATTTTGGAACAAATTCGGTGTGGATTTAGCTTAATTAAATTAAGGCCTCATTTGGCCAAGCAATTGGCCTGTCTTCAGGCAGCTTGGGCTTCAACATCATAACAAGTGGCCCAGGTTCTAACTTGTATGTTCGTTTGAACCTGGGCCATGACTACGATTGGCCATTCTTTTGATGTAGTCTTGGGAACAATTTGCCTTCTGGTTTGCTTTAATCCGGTAATAAATTAACTAGGACCTTTTTTTTTATATTTTAGAGACCAACATAAAATAGAAAAATATAGTTGCTTTTAGTTTTGCCTTTTTAAAATAAAATGAGACGAGCCTCGCCCAATAAAAATACAAAGCTGCGGGGCCCTCAATAGTTGGTCATAATAATTTTATAGACCTCGGGATGTGCTGTTTAGCAAAATTTCACGGCATTTCCCAAAATAATAATACGCTAGTCTCTTTAGGCGTGTTTTAAATAATTTTACCTTCCTAAATTCGGGTGCACATTTATGTGACCCAAATCCAAATCTCAACGTAGTCGAAATACGTCAATAACCACGGGTACATTGATGTGACGTGGTTCGAGATGTGTTTTTCACAACGTTACAATTCTCATTAAAAATAATAATAAAAGCGGTTCAAAGTTAAAAGCACATAAGTAAAAACATGTTATAAAATAAGATAATATAGCCAAATATGACAGTTGAGCGACCGTGCTAGAACCACGGAACTCGGGAATGCCTAACACCTTCTCCCGGGTTAACAGAATTCCTTATCCAGATTTCCGTTTGCGGACTGTAATACAGAGTCAATCTTTTCCTCGATTCGGGATTCAACCGGTGACTTGGGACACCATTAATCTCCCAAGTGGCGACTCTGAATCTCTTAATAAACGAATCCCGTTTCGATTGTCCTTCAATTGGAAAAACTCCCATTATTATACCCTTCACGGGGTGTAGTAGTGAAAAAGGAGGTGCGACATGCTTGACCGGTAAAACTTGAATATATTCCCATGCTCTCCAGGCAGGCTCCGACTACTAACTTGAAATGTATTCCTCTGTTCTTCAGGTGGGCTCGTGACTGCTAAAACTTAAAATGTAGTCTTCTATTCTCCAGGTGGGCTCCTGACTGCTAAAACTTGAATGTATTCCTCTGTTCTCCAGGCGGGCTCCTGACTGCTAAGACTTGAATGTATTCCTCTGGTCTTCAGGCGAGCTCCTGACTGCTAAACTTGGAATGTATTCCTCTATTCTCTAGGCGGGCTCCTGACTGCTAAAACTTGAAATGTATGCCTCTGTTGTCTAGGCGGGCTCTTGACTGCTAAAACTTGAAATGTATACCCCTGTTCTCCAAGCGGGCTCCTGATTTCAACAATACAACAAGGAAAATATCTTGCCCCAGTTTGGTGGCTGGGCATCATACTACCAGATATTACTAAGAATTTGAAAACTAAAACTTGAATTGTAATACCTCTGTTCTTCAGGCGGGCTCCTGACTGCTAAAACTTGAAATGTATGTCTCTGTTCTCCAGGCGGGCTCCTGACTGCTGAAACTTGAAATGTATGCCTCTGTTCTCCAGGCGGGCTCGTGATTCAACAAAATGGACAAAACAAAGAAACTTTTCTGCCCCAATTTGGTGGTTGGGCATCATATTACCAGATATTGATAAAAATTTGAAAGATAAAATTTGAATTGTACTCCCTCTGTTCTTCAAGCGGGGTCCTGACTGCTGAAACTTGAAATGTATGGCTCTGTTCTCTAGGCGGGCTCCTGACTGCTGAAACTTGACATGTATGCCTCTGTTCTCCAAGCGGGCTCCTGACTTCGACAAAATAGACAAAACAAAGAAAACTTTCTGCCTCTGTTTCAATCAAAGAAAGATCTTGTTAGTTTAAAAGGGTGGTTAGTTAATGGCATTCTTGCTGAAGATGTCTTCGTTGCTATGTTTTGCTTTGACCTGCTTCCCCAACTGGCCCTAAACCGCTTGACTTTCTGACTGACTTTCAAACCCCATGACTTTGGATGGCCCGAATGTTCTATCCCATACTGTTGTTTTACATTTCTGACCCCTTTGTCTGAAACTTTGCATCTCCCCACAAAACTACCAATCAATCCACCGATGAAACTTCCGGTGACCCTTTGTATCTTACTTTGCATCATGCCATCTTTGGTACGTTCTGGCCTTACTGTGCTTTGCAATTGGGAAACTAGTAGTGAGCCTTGACATCCTTTCTTCTTTGTTTTGAACAAAACTGCCATTGACCCATCTTAGAGAAACAAATCCCAAAAGGAATGAAATGCAATGGCCTTGAGAGTTAAGGATAAACAGAATCCAAAACCGGATGACTTACGAAAAGGAAAGAAAAGGAAAACAGACTTATCTGAGTGGAACATCTGGTACCATTGATCATGACATGCATTTCGGACTAATCGGCCCAATCCTTCCAACCAATCAACTTCAAATTGCCACGCTTCGATGCCCCTGAATTCCATAACCTGATTTCTTCACCCAAACCCGAACCTTGTTCATCCTGCGGTGTCCAGAACGATTTTCACCCGAAGACCCCTATCATTTGTTCATCTGAAATCTCACTTTCACCCTAAGGTGCCCGCGAGGGGTTTCACCAATAAGATTCTCTCATTTTGATTTCTCTCAACTCATTTCGCCTTACAGTGCCCGTGAGGGTTTTCACCAATAAGACTTTCTCATTTTTCATTTCTCTCAACTCGCGTTGCCTTACGGTGCTCGTGAGGGTTTTCACCAATAAGACTCTCTCATTTTTATCATTTTCTGCTTGGACCAGAGTGTTGTCCCCTGACATGAATTACCTCTTCTTGCTTGACTTGGCATTTCTTGAAAACTGATCGAAAGGTCTTTCTTTGGACCTAATGCAGGCTTTTGTTTGAGGTTAGAAAGAAAGGGCATGAAAGGCTCAAAACAATTCAGATGGGTTTAAAATTACAACTTTCGGAATCAGATTTCCTACAACAACCGCAACTTCTGCCCAGTTTTACGCTTGGGGACTTTTGGATTTTATTATGATAGGACCGAACCGTGAGGCTGCCTACGTATCCTTAAGAGGAATCAGGTCGAACGTAGTTCATGTCATAAAAATTACTCTGTTGTGATTTTTCTTCTCTTCCATTTTCTCTTCTTTTTTTTGCTTTTTGTTTTCTTTTTATTCTCTTTTTCTTTTTTTTTCTTTTTCTTTTTCTTTTCTTTCTCCTTTTTTTTCATTTTTCTTCTCTATCTCTTTTTTTTGTTTTCCTTCTCCTTTTCTTCGCTTACTTTCCACGCTTGTGTTTACGAGTTTTGTTACTGATTCCGAAAGAGGGATATGAAAGAAAATAAATAAGGCTCAAAGGTGTAACAAAGGATAAAGTGTTTAGATAGCAGAACAAAATGCCTTCGTCATTCCAATCTTCAAAACATGCCAAATACAAACAAATTCAATTAATTAAAAGGAAATCATACATAATATCTCTTGACCGCATCAGAGTTGATGGCCATTTCAACACATTTTCCTTCTATGTCTATCAAATACAAAGCACCATTGGACAACACTCTCGTTACGATGAACGACCCCTGCCAATTTGGGGCGAACTTGCCTTTGGCCTCGGCCTGATATGGAAGAATACGCCTCAATACTTGCTGACCCATTTCGAACTTTCGTGGGCGCACCTTCTTATTATATGCTCTTGCCATTCTTTGTTGATACAATTGACCATGACATACTGCTTCCAATCTCTTCTCGTCGATCAAACTCAATTGCTCCAAGCGGGCTTTGACCCACATCACCAATTTCGGCTTCTGCGACAATTCGAAGGGAAGGAATTTCCACTTCTACGGGTATCACTGCCTCGGTACCATACACCAATGAATAAGGAGTCGCCCCTACTGAAGTACGGACAGTAGTGCGGTAACCCAGCAATGCAAAAGGCAACTTTTCGTGCCACTGTCTAGAACTCTCCACCATCTTCCGGAGTATCTTCTTTATGTTCTTGTTGGCTGCCTCAACTGCTCCATTTGCTTTGGGCGATAAGGAGTGGAATTACGATGTGTAATTTTGAATTGCTGACATACCTCTTTCATCATATGACTATTAAGATTAACCCCATTGTCTGTAATGATCACCTTTGGTATCCTAAATCGACAAATGATATTTGAATGCACAAAATCAACCACCGCCTTCTTGGTTACAGACTTGAAAGTTTTGGCCTCAACCCACTTGGTGAAATAGTCGATGGCTATCAGAATAAACCTATGCCCATTTGATGCTGCTGGCTCAATTGGCCCAATGACATCCATGCCCCATGCAACGAAGGGCCATGGTGCAGACATCGTGTGCAGTTCCGATGGTGGAGAATGAATTAAATCTCCATGCACTTGACACTGATGACATCTACGCACAAAACTGATACAATCCCGCTCCATAGTAAGTCAAAAATAACCTGCTCAGAGAATCTTCTTTGCCAATACATATCCACTCATATGCGGTCCACAAACCCCCGAATGTACCTCGGTCATGATAGCTGTGGCATGTTTAGCATCTACGCATCTCAACAACCTGAGATCTGGAGTTCTTTTATACAGTACCCCTCCACTGAAGAAAAATCCACTTGCCAAACGTCGAATTGCTCTTTTTTGATCCCCTGTGACCTATACCGGATACACTCTCATTCTAAGATATTCTTTGATATCATGGAACCATGGCTCACCATCAAATTCTTCTTCCAGGATATTACAGTAGGCATGCTGATCATGGACCTGAATCTGAAAGGGTCCACATAGGCCTTATCTGGATGATGCAACATTGATGCCAAAGTGGCCAAAACATCGACAACCTCATTATGAATCCTTGGAATGTGCCTGAACTCTATTGATTGAAACCGTTGACGAAGGTCATGCAAATATTTATGGTATAAGCTTCAAATCTTGTGTTTCCCATTCTCCTTGAATCTGGTGTACCAGAAGGTCCGACTCACACATGACTAAGACTTCCTGTAAACTCATGTCCACAGCTAACCTCAAACCCAAGATACATGCCTCATACTCAGTCATATTATTAGTACAATAGAAGCGAAGCTGAGCCGTAACAGGGTAATGCTGCCTTGTTTCAGAAATAAGTACCGCCCCTATCCCAACGCCTTTCATATTAACAGCCACATCAAAGAAAAGTTTCCATCATGGCTTCTCAGCTTGTTCCAACTCATCAACGTGCATTACCTCTTCGTTAGGGAAGTATGTCTTCAAAGGTTCATATTCTTCATCTACTGGATTTTTAGCCAGATGATCAGCCAACGCTTGTGCTTTCAATGCAGTCCGGGTCACATAGACAATGTCGAATTTCGTGAGCAAGATTTGCCACTTTGCGAGCCTTCATGTGGGCATAGGCTTCTGAAAGATCTATTTTAACGGATCCAACCGAGAGATGAGGTAAGTGGTATATGATTACAGGTAATGTTTTAACTTCTGTCCTACCCATGTTAGAGTGCAACACGCCCTCTTAAGCTGAGTATACTTAACCTCGTAAGCTGTGAACTTCTTGCTGAGGTAGTATATGGCCTGCGCTTTCCTACCGGTGATGTTGTGCTGACCTAACACACATCCAAACGAGTTGTCCAAAACCGTCAAATACAGAATCAAAGGCCTCCCTGGTTCTGGTGGGACCAACACCGGTGGGTTTGATAGATACCCTTTTATCTTATCAAATTCTTTGACATTCGTCTGTCCACTTAACTGCGACATCCTTCTTTAACAGCTTGCATATGGGCTTACAAGTTGTCGTAAGCTGGGCAATAAAACTTCTGATGTAATTTAATCTCCCTAATAGACTCAACCCCTCGGTCTTGTTCTTCGGAGGTGGCAATTCTTGGATGGCTTTGATTTTTGACAGGTCCAATTCAATACATCGACGGCTGACTATAAATCCCAACAATTTTCTAAATGGAACACCGAAAGCACATTTCGCAGGATTGAGCTTGAGATTGTAGCTGCGAAGCCTTTGGAAGAAATTTCTGAGATCCTGGATGTGGTCAGACTGCTTCCTGCTTTTTACAATTACATCATCCACACACACCTCGATCTCTGTGTATCATGTCGTGGAATATGGTTGTCATCGCTCTCATGTAGGTTGCCCCAACTTTTTTCAACCCAAATGGCATGACTTTGTAGCAGTACATTCCCCATGGCGTGATGAATGTTGTTTTCTCTGCATCTTCCTCATCCATTAAGATCTGGTGATAGCCCGTATAACAATCCACAAAAGAACCAATCTTGCATTTGGCACAATTGTCAATCAATATATGGATGTTTGGTAGTGGGAAATTGTCCTTTGGGTTCGCTTTGTTGAGATCACGGTAATCAACGCACACCCTGGTCTTTCCATCCTTCTTTGGCACATGCACAACATTGGCTAACCAGGTGGGATACAGCGTGACCCGGATGATCTTTGCGTCAAACTTCTTGGTAACTTCTTCTTTGATCTTGACACTCATATCAATTTTAAATTTCCTCAGTTTCTGCTTGACGGGAGGGAAGGCTGGGTTAGTGGGCAATTTGTGAACCACCAAATCAATGCTTAGGTCCGACATGTCGTCATATGACCATGCAAAAACATCTTTGTACTCAAACAATGCCTTAATTATCTCTTCTCTGAGCTACGGTTCAAGATGGACACTTATTTTAGTTTCTCGGACATTATCTTGATCCCCTAAGTTGATTGCTTCTGTATCATTCAGGTTAGGTTTGGGTTTTTCCTCAAAGTGGCTTAATTTTTTACTGATCTCCTCAAAAGCCTCATCATCATCATATTACACTTCATCATCACACTCAATTTCTTGTATTATTATTTCAGAATTAGATTGGCATTTAAGACTGGGCCGGAGATTCCTCATGCATGTCATGTCATTGAAACCAACAAAAAAAGAACTGTACAAGAAAGAAAAGAAAATAAAAATAAAAATATCAGGAATGGAAAGAAGGGAAATTGCATTTCATTGAAATTTAAAGATAACAAGGTTTAACTCATCCAAATGGACGGAACATAGCATCTGAATTAAAACCCTGGAAATAATCCAGATTAAACTGAAAGAAAAATCAAAGCCGACTACCAATAATCCCTCCGAGTAGGAAGAGGAGTAGCTTCCCAACTGTTGATCTTTGCACAGGGCCCCGCAAATTGCATATCTGCTTTGCTTGATCCTTCTCCAGCTTCCACCATATTTACCTCGTTGAACAACCTTTCGAACCTTTTCTCCAAATGTCCATCAACATCGATCAATGAACCGGGAACTGTTGACATTGGGCACTTTCTGGCACTAGGCCTGAAAATGATCTGGACAGCCGTAGGATGGGCTTTGGAAGAACCCATGTTCTTTGTTTCAGCTTCCTGGCTTGCCTTATATCCGTAGTTGTGGGCCTGAACCCCAAACCAAAAGTATCCAAGTTTTTGGGAAGAGACACTGGTTGTACGATGCCTTGCAGAGAAGCACCCAAACCCTTGCCAGGTACGAAGCCATTCTTCAACATATCTGATACCACCGTAACTGATGCGGTTGCTACTTTGGGGATTGGAACAAACTCACCTTCAGGGATCTTTGTCGACGCCCCCTTTTTCTCTAAAAAAAGCAAAATCGGGTTTACGACATTTAGGAAAGACAACTCTATTCCCGTTTGGGAATTGGGTTTTTTGGATTTGGAGAGTCGCCACCTAATGATTATAGTGCATTAGGACACTTTTTAGAAGGATTAAAGATGAAAACCAGAGTTTGGGTAACGGCTCGAAATTATCTCGAGGGGAAAATATTAGGTACCCCTCAAGATCCACTAGTGTGGTTCCCGGCCATGCTACAATTATGACTTTAAATGCAAAACACAAATAAACAATCAAGTATTCAAACAAGAAGCATAAAAGGGGTTAAAAGAAGTGTCGAAATTCAGAAAGGAAACAGTTTTGTGATTGAAGAGATACACAAGTAAGGGGAAGGGGTCAAACAATTGGTGCAAGCAACTTGAAAGATGTATAAGAAATAGAAGTTGAAATAGCCTTTAAAAAATCTGAAGATTATTAAACTAATAAAGAGGGAGGGGGGTCCTAGGTTTATACATTACATGGATCATTCGCACAACATCGGTACCCGATATTACACATAGTATTATCGTGTAATCATCATCTCTATGTCTTCCCTTCCTACCCCATTAAGGTATTAAAGCGCGGAATGGTATCGTTTACTTATTGCATGCTATTACCCGTCCCATTCCTATCAGTCCTGAAGGCAAATGGACTACTAATCCTAAAGGGAAAGGGGCTTGGGGCTTCAGAAGTTTCAAAGGATAAAATGCTAAGGCGTCAACCAAAACAAGTAATTGCAAATAGAAGGGGAAACAGACAAGCAATCAGGGCTCATGTATGCCTCCATAAATCATCAAAAATTACAAAGTTTAGCATGTCTAACACGTACTGATTTCGGTCTTATTTAAATAAAGTGACGAGCGGACTAGTTCAATGCATATTTTTAGGCAAAAAGTCTACATTAGGCATACTCGAATGCAGTTGTTTGAAACTGATTTGGTTGATCTAAGTGTTTATTAGAACTAGACGCAATATATACTGATTTTAGGAAAAACGATGCAGACTCAAAGGAGTTACCAATTTTAACAGGGACATTACGAACTTAATAGTTAATATTACCTCTATTCAGATTCGAAATTTCCTATAGGCATGCTTTCTATCGCCTTCTGATTTTGACACCTTTTTCGACGTTAACAAAGGTCCTATGAACATGGTATCTATATGCATCTTTTATTATTGAACCTATGAACTGTTTGCATAGTGGTGTTTATAAATGCAGAATGCAATAGTTTATAGACCATATTTTATACGAATTTAGAAGTTGACCTATAGACAGGATATCTATGCGTGAAGATGCAGAAATTATGAATGAATCTTATAAGCATGATTTCTAGATGTATTTGCAGAAATTGAAAGTTAACCTATAAGCATGATTTCTAGGTGTGAAATTGCTGAAATCATAACAAACTCCTATAGGCAGGATTTCTAGGTGTGAAATTGTTGAAATCATAACAAACTCCTATGGGCAGGATTTCTAGGTGTGAAATTGCAGAAATCATAACAAACTCCTATGGGCAGGATTTCTACCCTTGATGCATAAAATTAAATACCAACCCCTTTTTACTAAGTTCCCCAAGTTTATACAAGTTATTACAGCCCAAAAGAAATAAACTGGAATTAAAAAAATGCATCAGAAATCATTAGCTGCATCCGAGCAGCCTAATTTAGACTTAATGCCTAATAATATGAGATTGAGCCACTTCTGAGATTCAAATTTCCAAGCCTTCTCTTATCTAAGGTGTTTCGGAGATCCAAGGGATTTCAGGAACCCCAGGCAGTGCATACACCCAAGATTTTGAACAGAAATTGAGTTGTGCAGTGTGGAAGGGCCAACCCTTATGTGTCCAAGTTCAAAGGGAGCTCCAGGCTCCCATGGCATGGCTCACACAAGAGGGGCAGAACTTAAAGTTCTAAGAGTGGAGTGTAAGTGCAATAGAAAAGGGTAGGAGGACTACCCAGGCAGGTTGGTGGTCATGCCCAGCCACAATAAGACTGGCACACCCCTGACCAACCTATGATCAAACATTTAAGGAGTACAGACCTATTTGGAGGTCAAGCCATGGCCTGAGCAGTAATCAGGAATACTGCCAGGCCAAGGCTATTACTCAGCATACACACAATTGGGAATGGGGATGGGAAATTAACAAGCTTAAGACCCAAAATGATCCAGTTCATAGCCATGGACAATGATTTCAGGCATTGCCATGTTTTCTGAACCATAACTTAGCTTAAAGCATACAAAGGGGATATGAGGGTTTGTGATTCATAAAGTATCAAATACATGATAACAACTGACATGATGCATATGTAATTTAAACACTAAACTACAAAGGGAAAGGGGAAAATATATTCCAGCATGCTAGAAATAAATGTCTACTAAAATAATTGGGCAGAAGAAGGTAGAAGTAAAATACATTATTGTCGAGACATGTAAATTAACTGGGACATACCAGTAGAGAAATAGAAAAAAATGCAGAAGAAAGTAGAGTAAACAAAGTCCACAACAGCACAAGTATCAGAAAGAGAGAGTTTTAAGTGAGAGTGATTTTTGAACTCATATTGCTTTTTTTGTTTTCGTGTGTTCAAAGAGAAGGGATGAGAGTATTTATTGTTTTGAAAACGTGTAGAGAAATAAGGTAACAAGTACAAGTCTAACACAAATATGGCATGGGTACAAATCAGAATCAAATTAGTATAAGATTCCCCTTCAATCAGGGGATTTTTATTCAAACGAATGCTAACAGGTTTTAAATAAAGAAAGGGAGAATAAACCTTGTAAATAGAATGGTTGTTGCCATAAAAGAAGCAGTAAGGTAATATAATGGGCAATTAAGTCTAAGTACAAGGTATAAAATTATTTTTGGAAATATTTAGGGAGGCCAATCAAAGGAAAAGAATCAATTACCCCTTAACAGGAAAGTAAAATCAGAATTTCACAAAGGAAAAGTTTTGAAAATTAATCTCGAGTTTGAGAATCAATCACAGAAGGAACTCAGTATATATAAATGCATGCACAAGTGATAGACACGAGAAGCCAAGTTCTGGCAAAATAACAGCATACAGTAGTAACTTAAAAGGAAAACATTCGAAGCATAATAGTCAAGTTTCAGTGTTAAACAATAGAGAAGAAGATCAGAAGCATGCAAAGAACTCAGAACCAAAATAGTCTAGAGCATTGAAGCACACTGCAATTTCAACATGCGAGTTGCACAAACAAATTCAAAGAAATTGAATAGTCCCCAAAGAAACTAGGGTTTTCGAAATCAAACGAGTTTAGAGGAGATGAGCAGTCAAACAGGCTTAGAATCTCGGATAAACCCCAAAAGTAGGGTTTTCACTCATGCTAAATCAGATGAATAACACATAGAAACTCAAACAAGACCCCAAAATTAGGGTTTTTAACATGCTACTCAGATAAATAATAAGGTGAATCAAACAACCATTAACAAGCAGACCAGGAAACTCAAACAAAATCCCCAAAAAAATTAGGGTTTTCTGCATGCGAATTCAGATAGAAGATAATACAAACAAACACAGTAAAAACCTGTCGAGATTCAGCGAAGAGATGTTCGAGATAAAATAACATGAAACCCTAGTTGAGGAAATAAGAGTTTTTAAAAGCAAACGTTAAAGAATCTTTGAGAAATTCACATAGAAGGTTCACACACACATAGATCCAGAACAGATCTAAAGTAAATTGAAGGAACCTCAGAGATTAGGGTTTCGTAAGAAACCCAAGAGACGAGATAGGATTTGGAAACCATCGATCGGAGCAGAGAAGTCGAAGATCGAACTCGAATAGCCATGGCTGGCCGAAAAAGGGTTGAAGACGACCGGAGAACAGTCATCGAACAAAGACATGGTCGGAACCCTTCAAGGTCTGGTCGTTGGACCTTTAGAAGTGAGCACACAGAAGCCATGAGCGGCTAGATAGGCCTCCGATGAGCCTGATGAGCCATAGATTAGGGCTCCAATGAGAGGCGGCGGCTAGGGTTTGAGGTGGTGTTGAGAGAGAGTTGAGAGAGGAGAGGATTCAGAGGTGGCGATAGAGAGGAAATGAATTAGGGTTGGGGGGTTTGGTAAATTAAAAAGGAAAGAATGAAGGGTGGTCGTTGATCATTTAGATCAATGGCCTAGATTGAATAGGAAACCGGGCGGATCGGGTAGGTGGGTTAGGGGTTGGGTTAATTTTAAATTGGGCTGGGTAACTTTGGATTCAAATTGGGGCTGGAATGTGGCTATGATTGAAATGTAAATGGGGCCATAAGTTAAATAGCTAGTTTTTCCTTTTTAATTTAATAAAATAGTAATACTGATTTTAAAAATAAATTAAACATACTGGGTAAATAAGCATTATATAAATATTAATTAAAAAATATTGGGATTAACTTTATAAATGTAAAATGCTATAAATTGCAAGGTAGGCTATAATTACAATTGTATGCAATTTAGCTTTAAAAATACCAAATGTACTTGTAAAAACATGTAAAAATTACCTTATTTATATTTTGGTGTAAATGTGAGAATGAAATAAATTATTCACCAAGAGTGATAATTTTGGGAACAATTATTTGATTTTGTTGTATCAAAATATGCAACAAATTGGTTTTAAAAATAATTCAAAATGCCAAATTTTTTGGGTGTGCTTATATATGCACCAATAAGCTATTTTGGAAAGATTTGGGTGTATAAAAAAATACTTAGGGAAAAATTGGGTATCAACAGCTGCCCCTCTTTACCCGGGAAGGATGAAAGAGTTGTCGGGTAAAGATATGATGGCCAATTTTGTCCGGAAGCAGCGATTTAAAAAGAATTTGACCGAGCTCTGGTTTCTAAGCTGTCTACACATCCCTGGTTTTACAGGAATCAGGCCGTATGTAGTTCAGGAACTATTGACGAAACATGCCGATGGCGATTCGGAAGGACAGACACGATGTTTGGGGGAGGCAAGAGGTATTTTGAAGCTGATCGGCTGTGAGAACCGGAGTAGGATCGCTCCTGCTGAGACGGTTATTGCTAACCGGTGTACCTGCATGTGAGCAATATAGGCGTATATCGTGCATAAACTTAAACTTGATACAAGTTCCCATTGGACCATGCATGCTGTCTTTGGACGGTTAGGATGACGTCGTCAGACCATGATGTCCTGGGCCATGAAGCGCAAAATTAAAGGATTCACAGGCTATGAAATGATGTTCTTGGGCTATGATGATGGTGCCTCCGAACCATGATGCCTTTGAATAATGATGTGCAGGATATAAAGTGGGGTCCTCGGCCATGGCATAGTGTTCTCGGGCTATGAGGATGATGCCTCCGAACGATGACGCCTTTGGACAGTCTGGCGATATTTCAGCCCATGAGATGCAATATCTGGCGGTATTTTAGCCGATGCAAATACTGTAAATGGCGATATTTTAGCCGACAGAAATTTAAATAAACAGGCAATGTTCCAGCCGATCGAGAATTTCAATAATAGTCTGGCGATATTTCAGCCAATGCAAAAAGTGTAAATGGTGATATTTCAACCGATAATGAATTTAAATAAAGTTTGGCGATGTTTCAGCCGATGCAAAAGAATGTAAATGGCGATATTTCAGCCGACTGAAAACATAGGTATAGATGATGGTGGAGATTTAAATATGAACTGGAGATCTTTCAGCCGATGTAGAATTTAAATAAAGTTTGGCGATGTTTCAGCCAATGCAAAAGAATGTAAATGGCGATATTTCAGCCGATTGCAGGACATAAGTAAAAGGTGGCGATATTTCAGCCATGCAAGAAAAATAAAGTGGCGATATTTCATCCATGCAAATGGAGACAATGTTTAGTCTCGGAAGGCAGAAAGATAGCCTTATGCAATGTAGATGGAGACAACGCTTAATCTCGGAAGGTAGAAAGATAGCCTTATACAATGCCGGAAATGCAGATGGAGACAACGCCTAGTCTCGGAAGGCAGAAAAGTAGCCTTATGCAATGCAGGAAATGCAGATAGAGACAACGCTTAGTCTCGGAAGGTAGAAAAGTAGCCTTATGCAATGCAGGAAATGCAGATGGAGACAACGCTTAGTATCGGGAGGCAGAAAAATAGCCTTATGCAATGCAGGAAAGGCAGATGGAGACAACGCTTAGACTCGGAAGGCAGAAAAGTAGCCTTATGCAATGCAAGAAATGCAGATGGAGACAACGCTTAGTCTTGGAATGCAGAAAAGTAGCCTTATGCAATGCAGGAAATGCAGATGGAGACAACGCTTAGTCTCAGAAGGCAGAAAGGTAGCCTTATGCAATGCAGGAAATGCATATGGAGACAACGCTTAGTCTTAGAAGGCAGAAAAGTAGCCTTATGCAATAAGATAAAAGCGAATAGTAAGAACAAAAAATTCTTAGTTGATAGCTGATCGTGATATTGCGGCTGCTGGGGCCATTGCATGCGAATAGCAAATGTGAATAGGTGCGACGGTTCGATGCGGTTGCGTAACATATTTGGTAACTTTGTGACTTCGGTGCCTGCATCCAAAGAAAATCGTAAGTTTTGTAAACGAGGAAGGTTAGTTCATTCTTCCGTGGCTTCCGTCGTCGTGCATCATTGGGGTAGCATTGCTAAACAATAGCTATCATAGTTATGCATGATTTAACAAATATAACGTAAGTAGAAAATAGTTTTGTTAAATGAACCAACGACTACGACGTGGTTCAAAGCATTACAACCTTTCTTATTCCAGAATTTTGAGGGTTCTCCTTAAAATTCTGCCCCAGTTTACTAGGCTAGCACTTCTGACGGCTGCGCTGAATGATTGAAGAATCAACTTCGGAATTTTGAGGGTCCTCCTCAAAATTCTGCCCCAGTTTACTGAGGTGACATACCTGGCGATGAGTGGCTGAAGACTAACTTCGGAATTTTGAGGGTTCTCCTCAAAATTCTGCCCCAGTTCCAATAGTAAGGGGGAAATGAAAATTAAATTGTGACTGAACCCATAGGGTTGCCTACGTATCCCCTCTTAAACGGGAATCAGGTCAAGCGTAGTTCAAATTACATCATAAAGAAATCATAGGTGATTACACATAATATCATTTTACTGCATTTGAATTGATTGTCTTTGGCCAGACTTCTCCGTCCATTTATGCAAGAATAAGGGCTCCTCTGATTAGAACCCGGTGAACCATGTACGGACCTTGCCAGTTGGGAGAGAATTTCCCCTTGGCTTCCTCTTGATGTGGGAATATTTTCTTCAACACCAGCTGTCCTGGTGTAAACTTCCTTGTCTTAACTCTTTTGTTGAAGGCTCTGGACATTCTGTTCTAATACAACTGATCGTGGCAAACTGCATTCATCCTCTTCCCATCTATAAGGGCTAACTGCTCGTAGCGTCCTTTCACCCATTCTGCGTCGTCCAACTCTACTTCTTGTATGATTCTCAAGGAAGGGATTTCTACCTCGGTGGGGATGACCGCTTCTATACCATAAACAGCATGTAGGGAGTTGCTCCAGTCGACGTGCGGACCGTGGTGCGGTATCCCAGTAAGGCAAATAAAAACTTCTCATGCCATTATTTGTGACTTTCAACCATCTTCCTTAGTATCTTCTTGATATTCTTGTTCGCTGCTTCTACAGCTCCATTCATCTGAGGCCTGCAGGCTGTAGAATTCTTGTATTTAATCTTGAATGCCTCACACATTGCTTTCATCAAATTACTGTTGAGATTGGACCCATTATCAATGATGATTGATTCCGGAATTCCGAATCGGCAAACAATACGGTCACGGACAAAATTTGCCATAACTTTCTTAGTCACTGCTTTGTATGATGCTGTTTCAACCCATTTAGTAAAATAATCAATTGCCACCAGGATAAACCTGTGCCCGTTTGATGCGGCGGGCTCGATAGGTCCAATGACATCCATCCCCAGGCGGCAAATGGCCATGGTGAGCTTGTTGCAGTGAGCTCGTTTGGAGGCACCTTTATCATGTCTGCATGTATCTGATAGCGATGGCATTTGCAAACGTGCTGGATACAGTCTGTTTCCATAGTCATCCAAAAATACCCTGCTCGGAGTATCTTCTTTGCTAAGATAAAACCATTCATGTGCGGCCCGCATGTCCCTGTTTGCACTTCGTCCAATAGTCTGGATGCTTCTTTTGCTTCGACACACCTTAGCAAACCCAAATCGGGAGTCTTTCTGTACATGATTCCTCTGCTGTGAAAGAAGTCGTTGGATAATCTCCGGAGCGTGCGCTTTTAAGCGGCGTTGGCAAGTTCTGGGTATTCTCCTGTTGTCAAGTACTCCTTGATGTTGTGGAACCATAGTTTTGCGTCTGCTTCTTCCTCAACGTGAGCATAATAAGTTGGCTGATCATAAACCTTTACTGGGATGGGATCAATGAAATTCGTGTCTGGATGCTGGATCATGGATGATAATGTGGCTAATGCGTCAACGAACTCGTTCTAGACCCTAGGGACATGCTGAAATTCTGTCTTTGTGAATCTTTTCCTCAACTCATGTATGTGATGCAGGTAGGGAAATATCTTAGAGTTTTTGGTGGCCCATTCTTCTCAAACTTGATGTATGAGCAGGTCTGAGTCCCTGATCACTAGTAACTCTTGAATGTTCATGTCAATGGCCATCTTGAGCCCCAGGATGCAGGCTTCGTATTCGGCCATATTATTTGTGCAAGGGAACCTGAGCTTGGCAGATACCGGGTAATGCTGGCCGATTTCTGATACTATGACTGCTCCTATGCCAACTCCTTTGAAATTTGCGGCCCCGTCGAAAAACAACCTCCAACCATCGTAGGATTCTGCAATATCTTCTCCTTCAAAGGACACTTCTTCCTCAGGAAAATACATTTTCAGGGGTTCGTATTTTCCCCCAATAGGGTTCTCGGCAAGGTGATCTGCTATGGATTGGCCTTTGATTGCTTTCCGGGTCACATAAACAATGTCCAATTCACTCAACAAGATTTGCCACTTGGCGAGCTTGCTAGTGGGCATGGGCTTCTGGAAGATATATTTCAATGGGTCCATCTTGGATATGAGCTAAGTAGTGTAGGCAAAGAAATAATGCCTCAATTTCTGAGCTACCCAAGTCAGAGCACAGCAGGTGCGCTCTAATAGAGAATACCGGGCCTCGTACGGGGTGAACTTCTTACTGAGATAGTAGATGGCTTGCTCCTTTATCCCTGTTTCATCATGTTGTCCCAGAACACAATCGAATGCTCCATCCAAAACCGCAAGATAAAGCAATAGAGGCCTTCCTAGCTCAGGCGGAACCAATACTGGTGGCGTTGACAGGTATTTCTTGATTCTGTCGAAGGCTTTCTGACAATTGTCGGTCCATCTAGTAGCAGCATCTTTCTTCAGCATTTTAAATATTGGTTCACAAATGACTATGGAATGGGCTATGAACCGGCTGATATAGTTGATTCTTCCCAAGAAACTCATCACGTCCTTCTTGTTCTTTGGCAGTGGCAATTCTTGAATGGCTTTGACCTTTGACGGGTCCAATTCTATCCCTCGACGGCTCACGATGAAACCCATTAGTTTTCCGGCAGGAACCCCGAATGCACACTTGGCGGGATTTAGTTTCAGATTATACCTTCTCAGTCTGTTGAAGAACTTTCTCAGATCTTCCATATGATCAGTGGCTTTCTTGGATTTGGTGATGACGTCATCCACATATACCTCGATCTCCTTGTGTATCATGTCATGAAAGATAGTAGTCATGGCTCTCATATAGGTGGCCCCAGGATTCTTCAATCCAAATGGCATCATTTTGTAACAATACATTCCCCACGGCGTGATGAAAGCCGTTTTCTCTGCATCTTCCTCATCTATCCATATCTGATGATATCCGGCAAAACAATCAACAAAAGACTACAGCTCATGCTTGGCACAGTTATCGATAAGAATGTGTATGTTTGGAAAGGGGAAGTCATCTTTGGGACTGGCCCGGTTGAGATCTCGGTAGTCAACGCAGATTCTAACCTTCCCGTCCTTCTTTGGTACCGGCACGATGTTGGTTAGACATGTTAGATACTCTACCACTTTGAGAACCTTAGCTTTGACTTGCTTAGTAACCTCTTATTTGATTTTCAAACTCATGTCGGGCTTGAATTTTCTAAGCTTCTGCTTTAGCGGTAGACAGGCTGGATCTATTGGCAACTTATGAGCTACAATGGCCGTGCTGAGACCAGTCATATCATCGTATGACCAGGCGAATATGTCCTCATATTCTTTTAAGAATTTCGTATATTCTTTCTTCTCTGATGGCGACAAGTGAACGTTGATGCGAGTTTCTTTGACATTTTCCGTATCTCCCAAACTAAGGACCTCAGTTTCTTCCAGGTTGGACTTAGGTCTATTTTCAAAATTCTCAGTCTCTCTGACGACCTCTTCAGGTATCTCATCTTCTTCTGAGCCTATGTCCTTTTGTTGCATTGTTTCGTTGCAAATCATAGTCGTTGGTTCATCGTCAAGATAAGTAATAGTAATGTTATATAAAATAGAGTAAATGATAGAAAAATAATAAGTGAGATACATATGATAAACTGAAATGTTTTGATTAAATCCATAATTGTTTGAAACATCGGATCTCTTTTCGAGATAAAAAACAATGCGGAAAGAAAAATCAACTAGTAAAGTAAGCTAAAAAGATGGGATGCATGGTGCTTTTGTTTAGCCTTGCTACCCCGAAGCCTTCCGGGCCCTGACGGTCCTAATTGACCAATTGCTGAGGTGGTCCCCTCTGTTCACAGCTTGTATGGAAGGGCCTTCCTCCCCTTCCTCCTCAAAAAGAACACAGCAATCCATATCATCATCCTCCAGGAACAAATTCTTCATGGATGCCAACGCTTCATCTTCTTCTGACCCATATATAGTATCTGCCGGCTGGAAGATCTGCTCCAGGCTAGGTATCGGAAACTCCAATGGATAGTAGGGGCCACGCCATGGTGGCGACCAGTTCTGGAATCATCCCAGGTGTAGCTGTACCCTAAGCCAAAGGTAGTGTCATGCTTCTTCAGTTTGATGGGCTTAGTGATCCCTTGGAGGTTTTTATCGAGTCCCTTTCTAGGCTCGTACCCACACAAATTCAAGATACTTTCGATCTTGTTGTCCCACCACTTATCCTTATCTACAATGTTGACCCTTTCAATATGGTGGTATGTTGCTCCGCCAATCTCCCTTCTGCTTCCAATCATCGGGATGGTCTGGCGACTATATATAGGGTTAGTACCATCACCATGAATGATCACCTCTTGGTGGTTCCATTCAAACTTTACCGCCTGATGCAGGGTCGATGCTACGGATCCAGCAGCGTGGATCTAGGGGCGTCCCAAAAACACGTTGTAGGATGCCGGGACATCTATCACTTGGAAGTCGACGCCGAACCATGTTGGTCCCATTTGCAAGCATAGGCTGATTTCTCCAATAGTAGATCTCTGGGACCCATCGAAGGATTTGACATTGAAAGCCCCATCTTTGATCTCGTGCAGGCTTTTTCCCAAGTTTCTGAGAGTTATCAGCGGACAAATGTTAAGGCTCGATCCTCCATCAATCAGGACTCTAGTGATGAAATAATCTTCACATTGCATGGTGATGTGCAGTGCCTTGTTGTGGCTCAAACCTTCGGGCGGCAACTCGTCTTCGTGGAAGGTTATTTTATGGCTCTCCAGCACTTGCCCCACTATATTCGCCATTTCACCCTCGGTTATATTGCAGGGCACATAGGCTTCGCTCAGAATCTTCATCAGGGCATTCTTGCGAGCGTCAGAACTCTGTAGAAGAGCTAGGATAGAGATCTGTGCTGGTGTTTTGTTCAACTGTTCAGCGATCGAGTACTTCTTAGCCTGTATTTTCCTCCAAAGATCGTCGGGTCTTGTTTCAATAGGCCGTCCCGGGGCTTTCTTACTAGACTCAGCTAGGTGCTCTGGAGTGTACACCCTTCCTATTCTAGTCATTCCTTGTGCGACAATCGTTTCTCCTGTCTTGGTCTTTCCTTTCCTCCTCGCTTTGGCAGTGTAATCCCATGGTATGGTATTTGAGTGGAATGATGTTATGTCAGTCATTGCCACGGGAATAGGCACCGTTGGTGGTAACACAACAACTTCAAAGGGTGCATGTGCCTTTGGAACTCCAAATTCAACCTCGATTGGTTCGGGTGCCTTTGTAGAGACTTCAAATTCGAGAAGTATAGACATATTTACTTCGTCGTCCCTGGAGGGCTGATTCTGCACAACAATTGGGTTAAGGGTAACCGCTGGTTTCTTTGGTTCATCCCCTTCAGCAATCAAACCTATCGACCCTTTAGGGTCCCAATCATCCTCGATCTCGATCATATGAATG